>JARFOC010110046.1:0-11728 GCA_031763485.1 Osmoderma eremita | reverse complement strand
CCGTAGCTGCTACAAACTGCTATCGGTGGATAGCAGCTACAAAATAGCAGCTTCGCTCGTAGCAACCCATCACTAATCTAGGGTTATGCCTAGGTATTTAGTGTCTTGCTTCACCTGCATTATTTAATTATGGAAAATAAGCGGCTTTAGGTCACTTAGATTTCCCTTCTTTGTGAAGGGGAATATTGCCACTTTAGTAGGATCCTTCATTGTTTAGTGAGACTGGCAGCTCATTGATAACCATGTTCCACAGCAGGGGGGATAAGACCCCTCCCTGCGGACAGCCTCTGTCCACCAACACATGCACCGTCTCACCTATTAATGTTGCATCAACGAGCCTGCCTCGTAGCATGGTTTCCATCCATTTACATAAAGTGGCCTCCACACCACGATTGTGGGCAGCCCGTATCATAGAACTGAAGGAGGTGTTATCAAATGCTCCTTCTATGTCAAGAAATACTGCTAAGGTTATTTCTTGTTGTTGCATCGATGTTTCTATCT
Organism: Osmoderma eremita; assembly: GCA_031763485.1. Taxonomy (NCBI): domain Eukaryota; kingdom Metazoa; phylum Arthropoda; class Insecta; order Coleoptera; family Scarabaeidae; genus Osmoderma; species Osmoderma eremita. Next base: position 11,227 of record JARFOC010110046.1, on the reverse strand, counting down.
TAACAGTCAGGGTGTAATGACCTCTCTATAAGTGAGTTTCTCTAATATGCTTCTCAAGCAGTTTGTCCATCGGCTTCAGCATAAATGAGGACAGGGTTATCGGTCTATATACTTTTGCCTCAGCGTAAGAATTTTGCATAGGTTGCGGTATAAAGACCACTCTGACCCTGCTCCATGCTGATGGTACATAACCCAACGCCAGGCTGGCTCTGAATAGCCCGCAGAGCTTTGGTATCATGATGTCATTGCCTCGTTGTGGTAAGGCAGGAAATATTCCGTCAGGACCAGGAGACTTATATACCTCAAAAGAGTCAAGTGCCCAGCTGAACCCGCTGTGAGTTATTACCCTCCATGCAAGTTGCCAGTTGTCCGTCTCTGCCCTTCGAGAATGCAGGTCTGGGTGTAGCTGGCCCTCTATCTCAGGGTATCGAACCTGGAAAGTGTGTTCGTAGGAGAATCTCCAGCGTTTCCTTTCTTGTATTCGTGTAGCCCCCTACATATACAGTACAATTTACTACAGCAATTAATAATCGCTTGCTTTCACTCTATGAGGATATGAATTATACAATAAATTGTAATATTAACTATCAGGAATGATATTTCATTCTATTACTTTAATCGGATAAGAGGAGATTGTGTGGTGTTATTTTTTCCTATATGTAGCAGGAACTTTTGCTACAATTTTAGTGCTACAAGCTGTAGAGAAATGTTGCTACAAATTGTACTACAAAATATAATGCAAATACATGCAATTTTGTCTAAATTTACAAAATTCATCCATTCCTAATAGAATTTATAATGAAAATTCAGGGAATATAAGCCAGAAGTAATAATATTAGTTAAGTACCTTGTTGGATATCCAACAATTTGAGAGCAAAAGAAATACAACAATTCTCCTTTTCCTTTAGTTTCAACTCTACTTTCGCCATTTCGCAAATGCAAAACTAGCATTGTCCTACTTTTAGAGTTAAAAATGACTTAAGCAAGTTTATTGGCGATTTTCCAAATCCGCAGAATGTGGAGAATATCAATTTTACATTTATATACAATATGAATACATAATACATACATATACAATAACATGACAACCAGTTCAAGTATATCTTTAAGCGAACCTACACACAGAACCGTTACCGTATTTATTCTAATAGGCGCCCCGGTGTCTAATCATTTGGGGCATCTATCTTTGCGGCTTTTAAAAGAGGTGCGGCATTTATTAGAGTGCGACCGGCGTTTATTTCGAATCAAACTAAATCCTCATTTTTATTCTTTTGCTATCCATCTCAAAACAATTGTATTGCAACTTAGTTTTGATACAAAACGACATCTTTGTAGTATCACATACGGAATTCAATCTGAATGTGGTTAACGGGGATTCCCCTACCTACTTTACGTTAATTGTGCGCACTTCGCATAAACATGCGGCATTTATTAGAGTGGGGCGTTTATTTCATTCGGCATTATTTTCTTGCGGCGTCTATTAGAATGCAGCAGTTATTTGAATTGCGGCACCACTTAGAATAAATACGGTATATGAACACAGCCCTTATTATCGCTACGTAACACACTGTAATGCTTTGCTTTTGCATATTAAAAACATTTATACATCAGTATTATTTCTATGGCATTGATGAGTATCTGAACTATTTTTATTTACATGCAATTTATAGTGGTAGTATTTTGTGTGTATTGACAACAACATTTACAACGTACGTAAATATATTATTATTATATGTAATTTGCAATAAAAATATCATTTCCTAGTTAAAAGGTAGATGTACAAAAAAAATTTGTAGATTGATATATTCTAGGCTTCAGGCCAGAATGGTCCCCCCAAGATGTCTATAACCGATTACTGCTATCATAAAAAAAGTGATCGTTATTATATTTATTACTGTATGCATTCTTTCCTGCTGTGCTCTTAAAATGCACTTTCAAGGCTGATTGCATACGACACACATAAACGATTATACACACGTGTGTCAATTCGAAATTTATTGCAAATAAAAATAAATCCTGAGAAATAATTATTAAGAAAGTACTCAAACGATACAATATTAAAAAAATATGAACAAATTTTTATTATACATATATGTCAGATTAAAAACTTAATCTTGTCGTGGTTTATTTAATACTTCATTATTTATTTTTATAATTGCATTATATTATATTATTGTTATGCAACAAAGTTATTATGTTTCACACTTACAATTAGTATTATAATTGCAGCAACTGTATAACGTTGCATAATAACTGCGCAGAACCATGTACATACATATATTAAACAAGGAGCAAACGCTCACCCCCTAAAGAAAGGAGATGCAATTTTTTATTATTTCTACTTATTACTTCATCGTGTTGAAAGCATCTCTGGTAATTTTCGCAAAACGAGAACCCCTTACCTTGATCTTGTTATGAGTTCGTTACACTCAATAGATAACAATAAATAGCCACCTAGACTGAAATAATAGGATGCAATTGTTTGAAAAAATAAGAACAAAGATGCCCTTACCGCCTTGATGAGTGAACTCCAGATAAGTATTTTTGTTTTAATTTTTACTATTTTTTGCTATTTTATGCGAGAGTTGAAAAACACTACATCCTCGGGAAACACGCAACAATTTTTCAGGCTAAAATCTATGCGCAAGAGAGATTTTGAACAAAAACCTCAAACACAAGTCAATAAAAAATTTCAATGACAGTCAGGCTATATTGAAGTCATTAGAGGCGCACAAATGCCACTCTAAACTGATCTAGAGCTGCAAAACCATTCTAAATTCAATACCAACAAACTAACCGTAATCTGGGTTCCGGGTCACTCCCTCATTCAAAGCAATGAGACAGCCGACATCCTCGCAAAAAAGGGTACCGCTGGGTGCTTCCAGGGTCCAGAACCGGCAATTGGCATATCAACTTCGATAGATCAAATAAGTTTCTGGTTAAAACAGGAAGTACTCCAATATTGGAGCAATTTTCCTGGTTTGGTGCATACGAAAGAATGCATTTCACCCAATCATGTAGCTGAAAAATTACTAAAACCTGACCGTAGAATGGTCAAAATAATTACTTCTGCGTTTCCAGGTCACTGGTCACAGGTCGGAAGATACCGAATGCCGGCGTGTATCGAGGACGAAGAAAAGGTAGAGCACGTTATGTGTCACTGTCCTGCCCTGCCAAAGGAATCAGGTACTCCAACTTTGGGAAGGAAATTACTTCCCTAACTGACCTGAAGAATTCCTCATTGAACAAGATTCTAAGCCTGGACTTGATTGATGAACTCTACGATGTCATCCGCTCTAGAATAAGACCAAGCGGCCGTTGTAGAAGGGACGATTAATCGAACCAGGCGGATGACATCACTGCACCAAGTAAGTAGGGGTAAGTAAGGCTACTTTTGTTTTCATTATTTAGCTACCTAGAAAATGTGATAAATTGATTTCGCAAAGATTTTGTCACTATATCTGTATTTTTTAAACAAATTTTCTCCAAAGTTCATAAATTTTTATTTTTGTTTTAATACCAAATAAACAAAACCTTGACCCAATTTGCTACAAACTATGGTATCTCCTGGTATAATAGAAACTTATTATGTGCCTTCTCTAATAAACCCACAAATCATAGAACCAGGAACATGAATTCATTTAAGAAGATTTGTATTAGGTATACCTCCCCCATTCAAAACAATATTAAATGTTTATTAACCTTTCATTAGTTTACTAGAACATTCGTAATTAGGTCGTCCAACAGTAACTAAAGGACTCCTCATAGCTTACTATTATAATTTATAATGATAATTTAATTTCTAGTCTTTTATCTATGTTTCCTTCGTAGTTTAGCTTTTTTTCAATAAATCACAAGTTTAGAGGGGAGCTTCCAATTATTCTTTTGAAAATTTCTATAAAATAATGAAAAGCATATTGAGGCGATATCTTCTGTTTCCCCTCCATCCCTTATATAGTATTCAATACTAAAATATCGCCAGAAATGCAAAACCTTTAGAGAATCATGGCATCAAAGTAATGCTTATTGAATTTTTGTTTCTGCGTTTATGTAGACTACTCTGATTGGCTTTAATATTAAAAATAGGAATATTTGAACAAAAGCATTTCACCGATGATTCCTCAAGTACATAAGAGTGACCGTTACGTATAGCAAATCCGAATTTGATAGCATCTTTGAAACTGTTAAAATGGGGTATAATAATCTGTACCTAGAGGAATTCTGTTATATTCATATCTGGTGAATATCTTTAAATTATTTCTTAAATTATATAAACAACTTTTCAAAATGTTAGAAAAAAAACTCATTAAAACTACACCAAAATATACTTAAATATAGCAGGGGCAGGATAAATATCCATGCATCTGATTTATGATGTTACACCACCAACAGTACAATATGAATTTGTCAATTTTTAAAATACATGTCAATGGAGTTAATAGTATAATAGTTTATATAGTTTATAATAGCTTAACACATAAATAATATTTGCACAACTTATCAGTTGCACTAATTAAATAATTATTTTAAGCGCTTCATAATAGGCGACTCGACTTTTTTCTCAACTATTGGTATTCGTGTGCACCGTTGTCGATAGTTGTTTGTTGTTTTTGTCATGAGATATTGTCCGACATTTGTGCCGTTCGTTTAGGTTATTGCTTATTTAACGGCTTTCTTCTTTGCTACATTACTTATTTTTTGAAAATTAGTTCTTATCTCAAGTAATCACGTTTCTTGGCGACTGCTTTACAAGGGTATTACGCTAGAACCGCCAAAATATTTACGTAAACAAGCAAAGGAAATGATTGCAGCGTTAATAACGTTCTTCGAACAAGAACGCATGCGTGGGCAACCTTTGACATCTTTTACGGCAGTGAGGGATAACTAGTGTATTTGCACAAATATAGTGTTCAAAGAATTATAAGTTATCTAATTTTAGCGTGTTGCCGCAGCTTTGAATATTAGCTTATGACGATAAGCTAATGTTCAAAACTACCAGTTACTACCACTTCATCGAATGTTGTATATGAAATGTATGAAATAGTAAGTATAAGTAGGTGTGAATTTTAATTTATTTCTTATTACCTTGATATTTTAGAATATTTTTTAGAAATTTTGAAGGATAAGTATATATTTCATTGATGCCTAGGGATTATTTTAAAATGAAATAGGTTTCCGTTGGAGAAAAGATGATCCTAGACAAGATTTGATGAAATCGCTACTTATAGCAAATGCAAGACTTAATTTTCTTTTGCAAAAGTGACTGGAGTGATTGTGATAACAGTGAATAATAATAATAATAATAATAATAATAATAATAATAATAATAATGATAGTTTATTGTCATCGTTTGAATAACAGGGACATTGTCAGGACATATAATACAAATAAAAACCTAAATAATGTAAAAATAACAAATGTACGTATATAAATAATAAAAAGAAAATAGAAAATCTATGCGTGTATAGCACAACAAGTGCTAGTTATTAAGGAATTCCTCAATACTATAGAAAACATTGTTTGTGATTGGCCAGTGCTCTCTGAAATAAAGCTGAACACGGAATGGCTTTCAGGGCCCTAAGCAACTTATTGTAGCACTTGACCGCCCTGTAGTAAGGAGTGCTCTCAAATAATTTGGTGTTATGCATAGGCACGCTCAAGTCATGCGGTGACCATGTACTCATGATACAATAGTTGTCCTTATTGCTTTTAAAAGTGTTTTAATTTCTCTTGTAGAACGTTAGTAGTTCGTATATATACAAAGATGTTAGGGTATATATTATCAAATTCTTAAAAATATCACGACATGACTCTTGCATGCCAGCACCCACCATGTACCGGAGAAACCTTTTCTGAGAAACAAATAATTGCTCGGCATGTGTAGAGCATTCCTAAAAGTTGATGCAGTAACGCAGACGAGCCTCAGCAATAAAAAGGCTTGAGAACACCAATGTCAAAGCAACGCCGAAGACAGCGGACCGCAAACATCGCTGAGCATAGCCTAGTATTCAGGGCAGCGCAAAGGGACTCCCACTTGAGGTTATTATCTACGACGACACCAAGAAATTTACAAGTAGTACTTTCCGGTATCGACCTCCCATTACATTTAACGTATAAACTAGCAGGACCGCGCAGTTGGCCATTTATAAAGGGAAACCTCAGTTTTACTTTTATTTAATGTAAGACCTTGATTAGCACACCATGATATGATATTGTTAATTGTATTGTTTGCCGAGACGACCACATCACGTAAAGACCCAGCCACAACGAAATTCGTATCATCAACGTACTGCGACAGCAAGCAGTCATCCAGATAGTAACACAGATCATTAACATAAATATTAAACAACATAGGTCCCAAGACTGATCCATGCGGCACTCGACATGATACATTCCACAACTGATAATTGGACGGTCGCGATATATTGTCTTTTTCACCTACAATGCTAACCAAGGACTTCCGATTTGTCAAAAAAGATTTCATCAAGTTATAGGCTACTGCACGTATACCTACTCCCTGCAACTTTTTCAGTAAGATACAGTGATCCAAGGTATCGAAAGCCTTACTAAGATCTAAGAACAATGCCACTACATTGTCTCTTCGATCAAGCCGACTGTACACTGTATTTAGCACATTGTATATCGCATCACTGGTTGATTTACCGTTAAGGAACCCAAACTGCGTAACACTTAAAAGTTTGTTTTGTTTTGTGTCAAGATTATTTATAATTTTCTCGGGGATCTTTGTAATTGCACAGGGTAAACTTATTGGGCGGTAGTTTTTTATGTTAGTTGAGCTACCCGTCTTAAGTACCGGAATAACTTTAGATATTTTTAAATCATCAGAATCAGAATAAAGTGTTATAAATAAAATAAAAATGTCTGTGAATTTATTTGTTGCAAGAATTTAGCGTAGCATCCTTTACATCATAATTAATGCTTCCATACTTTTCATTATACCCATTCATCCCCAGATGTTCTCCCAAGTTATGATTAATAGTCAAAAACTTCCATATTTGTCTCACAACACTAACAATTAGTTTTCTTGATGTAACTTGCAAAACCAAATAAATTTTACTTTATACTATGTGCAATATAGCTCTCATTTCTTTCATAACCTCTTAGGAGTACCATTATTTTCAGAGGAATACCGCTTTTTTAATAAATACAATAGAAAACATCTGCGATAAATAACATAATCTAATATTTATTTATTTAATGAAAAGTGATTCGAAACGTGTTTTGGCAACCACGCCATATAAGGCGTCATTCACAATCAATGACGTGCATCGATCTTCCTCCTGCCTGTCCTACAGTACTAAAGATGTAAATAACAGTTAATATACTAATACCAAGGGTACAATAAAACTAATTACAGCATTTTTAGTAATTTCAACAACAGAGATTTCCATCTTTGGAATGTAAAGCTCTGTAATGGTTGCACTACTGCGTTGTAGAGAGAATATCAAAAATAATTAAGGCAACTTTCTCTAAGTAAATAAATGCTTTACAAATTGTAGTTAATGGTTTCCTAAGTCGATCAGTATGTTAACAACATGTAAATCTTAATTCGATTTTCTTTCATTATATTAGACGATTCGTGTGAGGCTGTGAATTACAAATAACAATAAAGGGCACAATGTCAAAAACTTCCAGTTTTCCTGCAAAGATATCTGGGCAATCTTTTATAACATCTAGTTATCAGGCTTTCAGCAATGCCGAACATATTTTTTTTTATAAATCAGAAATAATCTCTTTAAGATATTGATATTCATTCCTGATGTCATCTTAAATATATGATGAAATACGGATGATTCTATTAAGCTATCTATCCATGGACCGATATACTCTAAACACTGTAGTGAATGAGGTTCGATAAGTTTTCTAATATGCAATGGGATTTCATCGAATGTCGGTCAATATTAAAAATAAAAATATGTTAAGGCGTTCGTAATAAAAAAAAGTGTATCTAAGTAACTAAATTTTAAATTGTCTACGCCGAATAGGCTTGAAGGTTAATCAAAAATCCGTGAAATAGGTTATTTCGTAATTTGACTCCACTAGAAGTTTTATACCTGCAGTAGTTCCCTGCCTCTCAAATATTTAGAAAACGGCAAAGCAAATTTAAAAGCTCTAAGCGAAGTTTATTATGGTTACTTAAACAAGGTGATATTTATTTTTATGACCATTTAAATTGCGCGAAATCAATGAATCGGATAAATGGAAAAAGGAAAAGAATTAAAAAACGCATTCGATTTAATAAACTAACCCAATTAAGTGAATTTCTATGTTTTAATCTAATAGTTTACCTTTTTCATAACAGCTTGGACGTGAGTTATCTAGGCTTTCCCGAATCTCCTTCTAATTTTTTTAAACTCAAAATAAAAAGAACACCAAAGAATAAGACTATAACTTCTTCGAATTCTCTATTTTAATTCTATGTTTAGTACTCAGTATTATTATGTATATAGTTCCACAGATTCAAGAAGGGAATTAGAAATAGAAATGCTCTGTGATTTACCTGATATGTTTTCTTCCTTGGATACAATGTAAAAAATTTCGGGAATTTTACCTCTGAAATCTGTAATTCGTCGAATAAAATAAGTTAAAATACACTTCTGTCATAGAAATGTACTCTTTTATTTATCGTTTGGCTATCGAAGTTGATGTGCCAATTACCGGTTCTGAACCCCGGAAGCACCCCGCAGTACCCTCTTTTGCAAGGATGTCGGCTGCCTCATTGCCTTGAGTCAGGGAGTGACCCGGGACGCAGATTTTCTTTACCTAATTCACAAATGAAATTAATCCCTTAAAGCAAAATGCTAAGTGGCCAGTAGTATTTATTTTATTTGACACAGGTGACTGAAATGTAAAGATCGTTTAGTATATGTTTAAATTGTTGGAGCTATTTTTTCAGTAAAATTCCCCGAAAATTTCTGTCATACGTTTGCGATCTCAAAATCTCTATGCAACAAATAGTCACTTGTAGTATCATTATGAAGAGTTTGTACAAAGTATGCGCAACAGTATAACACTTGGAGAAGAGAAAAGCAAAGACGAAAATGACCTTTTAAAGTAAGGTAAAACTTTAAGAGCAAAACGAAGAGAAAAAAATTGGGTTTAAATTTCATCGTACTGTGTGACTTTAAATGCTATGCAAAGCTTATGATGTTAATAACTATATGTTCTTTGGCTTCAAAATAATTGCCAAATTATTAATTAATTCCAAAACATTTGTACGTCATTGTGTTTCAACGTGGCCGGACTACATCCTAAGTTTAGTTATAACGTTAATAATCCTGATTTTTCTCGATACACGTTATCTGTCCATTTTAATACGATATGTGCGTTTTGTACTATTATTCCCCGTTATTTCAAAGGTATTTTATTACGTTTTACATTTCCGCAGAGTGGCATTTTCGTTTTTGCAACCCCTTCTTTCAACAGTCGTACCGTTGCACGACACTATCCATCTCATTTCTGAGTTTAGTCTAGAAATTATTGTAATTGTATTATTTTTATTATGATCTATCCATGTCACGCACTCACCGCTAATTGTTTTGTCCCTACTTACAACTCTATGTGTTTTCCATTTTGATCAATGATTAATACTTTAATAATCCTAGCAACGTAATCCTGGATAATGTCTTTCTTACGACACATAGGCTAAAAACAACCGCTACCTTCGAATAAATATCTCACAAAAATTATACTTTACTACATCATAATCAAATAAAAAACAAACACTACAATTTCTAATTTCTTATAGAGAAGCTGATATTTTGGTATCTTGAGGACACTAATTCTCTGGTAAATAGATACCCTATATATAGGATACATATTTATCCGTCCATGGATTTCTCGGTACATTGACCATGACAAGGTGTTGCAACTAGTTGTTACAAGCATTGCTTAAGAAATTGCAGCCACTATTATGTTAAGACACCAGCTCACATTCTGTTGTAGTAAATTACCGCTTTTCATATATTATTTAAATTAATAAAGTGAGTAAATTGACTAGAAATTATATCAAAATTATGACAAGACTGATTGGTGCAGCTGCTACCTTTTTTTCATCTCCATTTCATCTCCTTTTCTGGTTTTATGATTTTTTATTAGTTTTCTTAAACTGTATGTTAAACTATTTTTATACAGTGAGAACGTAAACCTTGGAATAAATTCATTTAAAATTCAGGTGCTTTTTTTTCTGCAAGAAACGCTCGGGCCCGTAAATTTTTGATTTTTTTTTGCCGTTTCTCTGATGATTATTTCATGTATATACGTGACCCAAAAAAATGTTATGATAGCTCACTTTTTTTTTTTAATGGAAATACATTTTTTTTATTTCATTTTTAAATTCTACGTCAAATTCTGAACATATTGTATATTTGTTGTCTGCAGCTATTACTTTAACTGTGTAAAAAGAACATTAATTTTTAATTTTAGTTCATCTTCTAGTGTTGTTGCTTCATTATTTAAATCAATGTGTACATAACCTCTACAACTATTAGTTAGATCCATCCACTATTGAAGCAGATGGAATGGATGGAACATCAGAAAATTTTGATGACGTTCAAGATGACGTGCAAGATGTTGGATGGATTATTATTACGTCATATCACAAAACATGTTTAATTTAGGAACTTTTTGGTTGTAATTGATGCCATCAGAGTGTCAACATGTTGAATTAAGGAGCTTGCCCAGATATTTAGAATTTTTAGAAGACGACCTAGTGCCATGTCTGTTGTTGATGTTTCAAATTACTGTGATTTTTTTCCGAAACAGTTGAATTCAGGTATAGGACATGATACATACAGTATATTTCAAGCCAAGGGATGAAAGTGTGCAATAGGACCCCGTGCAAATATTATAAACCGAGCCGAAGGCGAGGTATGTAATTGCTTTTCCCAAGGCCTGAATTAGTACTTTTTCACGTGGTTTGAATGCGATTTTTTTTCCCAGCCAGTCCAATTTTAATTAATTAAATGTCTAAAAATAATAAATGCGTACTTATGAGTGACATGATGGATAGTAGGCTTAATCTGTCAAGTATTTTTTTGAAAACTGACAACTTAGCGTCGTTTTTCAAAATAATAGTAAATAATTATTATATATGGATAATATCACTTTTCAAAAAAGGAAAGAGAAAGGACTGCAATAATTATAGGGGTATCAGCCTCCTAAATTCTTGCTATAAACTATACGCTAGAATTATAACAAGCAGAGT
>JARFOC010110035.1:0-11728 GCA_031763485.1 Osmoderma eremita | reverse complement strand
ACGGAAAACCTAACTCTGAGGGCGGTACACGGGGCTCGAACCCATGACCCCGAGCGTAGTGAGCGAGCCGTTAACCGGCTATGCCACTAGCTCGGCTTTGGCTTTGGCTGTAATGGAAGAGTTAGTGATGGTGGTGTGTTTCAAAACTCTGATTTTCAAGTTGCTTTAAGTGCAAATTTCCTCAACTTACCAGATGCACGATGCCCACCGGGAAGGAGGTCCTTTATGTATTTGTTGGAGCATTTCCTTTGCAGAAGCATATTTTAAAACCATATCCATTCAAGAACCAAATAAAAGAATGTACAATATTTAATTATAGAATTGCTCGTGCTAGGCGTGTTGTGGAAAATGCCTTTGGAATCTTGGCCAATCGTTTTAGAGTATTTCTCGGGCCAATAACTCTATCTCGAGACAAAGTCGTTCAGATACCACTTACCTCTTATGCGTTACACAACTTTCTTATCACAGAATCTGAAGGATCACCCGAATATAAAGCAATAGAAAAAGAAACCATTCCCAGTAATAATTTGACATTAAAGGGTGTTACATATAACAAAGGGAGACCAAACAGTACAGCTCTCGAAAATAGAGAGGAGTTTAAAATTTATTTTAATACTTGTGGTGCTGTGCCATGGCAAAATGATGTGTTAATGTACACCTGCAATTAAATTGAAATACATGTATATGAATTATCAAATAAAATCTCAAAAAACATTATTTTCTAGTGTTTTTATTAAAACAAAAGCCATTACAATATCATCTCTTCCTCATCTTGACATTCCTGAATAATTTGTAAAATTTTTCTTCTACACTTGCGCAAAATATTTTTCTTTTATATTTTTGAAATTTCACTTGCTATGTGATTTACAAATTTTTTAATGTCATCATCATCTCACCCACTTGGTGTGGTAGGTTGCACTAATGAAGACGCCGCAGTACTTGCTTGTTGCAATAATGTTTGGAGATCTTCGTCTAAATCTTTTGTGGTACGTTTCTCCGGTACCTTCCGGCCAGAACTGCGAGTTGCCGAGGGTGCAGGAATACATATACTTCCCATCGTTACTTCGACAGAGTCTTGCTCCTCAGACACTTTCCGGTTTCGACTAGAGCTGCTCGTTGCTGAGGTTGAGGGGGTTGATACATTGCTTGCTGTTAACTCGAAAAAAGTGGTAGGGGACATTGGAAAGGAACGTACGTCGTCAATAAAACACATTAGGACTGGCTTAAATTTATTTGTATATGTACTTACACTTATTTCACTTACACAGAAAAAAAGGATTTCTGTATTTAAGTAAATCTAATTTATTTCATTTAAAAAAATAGTTAATCAAATCCAGAATGATTACTTCAGTGAATAAAATGAATCCCTTTGACCGAAGTATTTGCTTTTCTTGAAAAATTACTTGGGCGAAGTAAACACCTCTCGCCCTAAGAATATATTTTCTTAAAACGAGCCTTGCATATTCTTCTTTCAATTACTTAGAGCTTCCTTGCTTCAAACAAGAAATACTTCACTGAAAACAGATGGAACAATAACTTTACTTATGAACACCTGCACGATGACCCAATCGTAAAAATGCAGCGCCCAATGTCATTCGGCGTTGTTACCGTAGGACGTATTAATTTATTACTATTATTTAATTATTTACCTAACAGCGTGGTTAAAGTGATCTGTCCAAGATTAAAATTTAGAGCAATACCTTTCGTGCTGCATAAGTGTAGGAGTTTGTATTGTTAATACTTATTAATTCACAAAGAAAATGTCTGAGGACCAAGATAAATTATGTATTAGGGTGAAGCATAAGCAACATTATCAGTGGATAAGCTTCCCTCCGAGTGTTGATATGGCGATTGAGAAAGGTATCATATACAGTTAAAATGTAATTTACCAAAATAATGTTTAGTATAAACTGAGAAACAGTGAGTTAGCATTACAGACGTTTCTAGGTTGGATCGTCAAAGCTAAAAATTGAAATACTAAATTAAATTATACTAGAATATTTCAAACACAATAAACTTATAAATTAACGCAATAATATTACATGATTTTTTGATAGATGTTATTAATCTTCAAGGAAATGGTGTCGTTTTGCAAGATCTTATTGATGATGTAGATGAGATTGGTATAGATGTGGTGTCAGAAAATTCGACCGTCTCAGTTGAAAGCGATCCGAATGTCGAAAACACTTCGAAGGCATGTTTGATGTAAAAAATCTTTTACATTCAAGTGGGGATAAAGTTATTTCTAATTCATTGCCCGTTTTTCTTTTAGAGCGCCCCAGATGCAAGTGTATCCAGTATAGTACAATCATACTTTGATTTCGACTTAAAAACTTTATTGGAAACCAGTCCTGTTGGAGAGAGTGCTTTGAATTATTGTGGAAGTTATAATCTATTAAATAACACTAGAAGAAATAGACTTACGGATTTAATATTCAACGAATTGCATAGCTTTTTTAATAAAACATATTCTTATTCACCAAAAAACTTGCCACTTATCTAGGCGACGAAAGCACTGAAAATGGTAAGACTACGTCACATCGTTATTAAATATTTTCATCTTAAACTTTATTTATTGTTAGATACTGCTGTTGTAGTACAATTGAACATATTAGCCCATTTGTCAGTAAATGGGCTAGAGAAGCTCTCTCAACAGACTACTGGAAATTTTCTACCCAAGGGTCTACAGATTCTTTTTTCAACATACTTTTGTAAGTATTTTAATTAGTGGTATAATATTTATATTCAATTTGTTAAATGGTTTGTTATATAATAATACACCATAATTTTGTTTTTTGTGTGTTTCAGAATCCAGGCAAAGTAGAAGAGCTTATTGAAAATACAATAGCGAAAGCTTAGACTCGTCAGCAAGGTGTTGGTGCAACCTTACATAATTTATGAAGGAGCATCGATTACAAGTATTAGTAACGTATACGTAATTATTGATAAATATCCCTATAGGTGTATGAAAACCGTACTAGATATTTGCTTTAAAAGTTTTCATGTTATCCACATAGAATACCCTTCTGAATCAGCGCATATTTGGACACTGATCCAGAATTGTTTTATAGTATCTAGTTAAAGTCTGATAAAACCTACCCCTATATAATGCATTTTGGCAATTTTTTTGATTGGATAAGAAAACCTTTCAATTAATAAAAGCATTATTTATAGTACAGTGACAAATTTGTTTAAGTTGGTGTACAAATGCTCTAATAGACCATTTTTGTAGGTATATAACTATATTACATTTGAATGTTCCATTAACTGTCACATGCATTGTCTGTACCGTATTAAATACAATTAGATATGGTAATCATTATAGAGCATATTTAGTGGAATCATGACATTCTAAAATATTTTCGTCAGTTCACATATTCAGATTTCAACTGTAGAACGTATATTATGAATGGGGACATATTTCGTCGCCAAATATTTACAAGCTCATTTATAACTCGTGTATCTATTGTACTATGATCAGTAGTTAGTATTCAAAATAAACTGTTTAAATTAAGAAAATGTGTCTATTTTGTATACAGTACGGCTGAACAATTCATAGCGTCGCGTCGGTCAGTTGACAAAGAAATGAATGATATTATCGGCATCGGATTCTTCTTTGACTAACTTGCGACGAATTGTCCAACACTTTTCATTTCTCCAGTTTTCGTAATGTGTATAGATCTCTTTCCATTTCAAGGTTCATATATGCTTGTATACTTAAGAAATCGAGCAACCGTAATATTTACGGTTGGAGTAGAGAGGCGCATGCGAACTTTCTTCCCTACCGTAAATTTTCTAGGGAACTGTGAACATAAGAATGGAAGGAGATCTGTATATGAAAACTACAGTTAATTTCTGGGAAGCAGTCCCGCTTATTAAGGTAAGTAAATAACAATTTATTTCAAGAAAGCTATTACTTAAATCAAACTAAATATTGTTTCGAATAATGCTGGAGTTTTATTGCTTCAAATGTGCAACTTCTTGCTTCAAAACATCGGATCATTTTATTAAAAAACACCGATCGACTAATCCAAGAATGCCGATGGCTTCATATCAATAAATACATTTACTTGGGTGAAGGAAGTTGGTTTGCTTAAATGAAAGAAATGTGTTTCTCGTTACAATTATATATTATCTTGGATGAAGTATACATTTCGAGAAAGAAATTTTCTTCTGTATAGTTAATAACTTATTGCGTATATATAAACGTGCCGTTTACTTCGGTGAAGTGATTCTTACTTATTCCAAGAAAATATTTTTCTGTGTCTATAGGTCCAACTCTTCTTCATTCTGGATTTCCATTCTTTGTGGAAGATTCGATTGACCTTGATCTGCCTTTATATGTAGAATCAAAAATTGAAGGGCTTCATACAAATACCAATTTGGTTTCGTAATATCATCGGCCTTCCAGGCTGCTTTCAATGGTAGATAAACACCTTTGCCTGGCTACTTTATTATGATATTGCCGCGATTTGACGTTGTACAACGTGGGCTGTAGTTCATACAGTTCGATTAACCTTTGTGTATGATCTGCTGGCCACTTCCTTGACATTTTTGATTACTCTGTATAAAAAAAGTAGTAATATATATAAACAAGAGTAAATAATTATCACTACCTGTACGACGATTTCAAAGAAAACGTGGTATTAATGGTATGCGACGAAAGAAAGGATACGAATGTTGACGGATACGATTATAAATACAATGAGCCACGTTTATTTTTTACAACTTCCAGCTTCTTTATTTGGGTTGGCATTATATTTCGCACATGCGCATTGCATTTCTAGTAAGGAAGTTGCATAGAAAAACAGGATCAAATCTATGACGTAAACTAGCTCGACTTTCTAGTATAGTGTCAAGTATATGATGAATATAGTACGAAAATTGGACAAATCTAGCATCGTGTCAAACTTCAGAGGATGAGCATCCGGGAATCTGTTATAGCAAAACCTACATTTCTGAGGCTTTAACAGAAAGCTAAACTATTAAGCTCTACATACTACCTACAAATCTCTAATGAAAATTTAGAGAAAAATTTTGAGCTTTTTAAGTAGGTCACTGCAAACTACAGATATCTTTTAATTAATTAGATCTTAATATTTCGCAATATAATAATGTGTACTATAATGAGCCTTATGGGCAAATAGGGTTGAATTTTATTAATTTTAATAGCTTAACTCATAACACAATTCTAAATGGTACCAATAGCTCTCACACCTCTTAGCACATTTAGCTTAAAACAAAAATTCTGGCATCCCGATTAGTGCACTGGGTGGGGCAACCAGCGGGCGCGCAGCTCGGCAGGCTGTTGTAGCCTATCAACTTTTCTGGATACGAACGGGCCTTCAGAGACGTTTTTTGTTGACAGGCAAAGCTTATGGTTCAAATATAATTGTAAGGTCCTTTGTAGTGTAAAGACCTCATTTTTACAAATAAAATTTAAGTCTTAGTTTTTAAAAGGTAACAGTTCATTTATAAGAAGTTAATTCACTTAAAGAACTCATTTTATTGAAATATAATGAACGTTAAAAAATTATTGGCATACTCATATTGTACAATACTTTATTCCATAAACGAGATATTTACAAATTCCTTGTTATGATAGAGTATAAGTTACTTCCTGATCATCGTATGTGTTTTGGAGTGCTACATTAATGCCATCATGGTTGAAAACCTATCTTCACAAACTAAACATTGGTAAGGCATTTTACCAGTATGCCCACGCAAACGAAACTTCAGAGCTGTATTTTGCGTAAATTTCTTGTCGCAAAATCTATACCTGTAAGGCTTCTACTTGGCATGTGTGCGAAGATGCAGCTTAAGAAGTGATTTGGTGGTAAAAGTATTCCCGCAAGTGCTGCAAACGAACGGCTTTCCTCCAGTATGTATACGTACAGGTCTCGTAATATGTGTCTTCCGGGTGAAAGCCATTCCACAAGTGCCGGAAGCGAACGTCTTTTCTCCAGTATGTGTCCGCACATGTATCTTAAGATTTGTTTTGACGGTGAAAGCCTTGCCACAAGTGCCGCAAACGAACGGCTTTTCTCCAGTATGTGTCCTAACATGTCTCAGAAGTATTGATCTGGTGATGAAAGCTTTACC
The DNA here is from genome assembly GCA_031763485.1 of Osmoderma eremita. Classification (NCBI taxonomy): domain Eukaryota; kingdom Metazoa; phylum Arthropoda; class Insecta; order Coleoptera; family Scarabaeidae; genus Osmoderma; species Osmoderma eremita. The sequence goes on along the minus strand of JARFOC010110035.1, from coordinate 5,626 downwards.
ACAAGTGTCGCAAACAAAAGGTTTTTCTCCAGTGTGTATCCGCACATGTCTCGTAATATCTATCTTCTGGGTGAAAGCCTTGCCACAGGTGTCGCAAATGAACGATTTCTCTCCAGTATGTGTCGACGCATGTCTCTGAAAATATTTTTTGTGAGTGAAAGCCTTGCCACAAGTGTCGCAAACGAACGGTTTTTCTCCAGTATGTGTCCGTACATGGGCCGTTAAACTTATTTGCCGGATGAAAGCCTTTCCACAGTTGTCGCAAACGAACAGCTATTCTCCAGTGTGTGTCTTAACATGTGTCAGAAGTGTTGATCTGGTGACGAAAGCCTTGCCACAAGTGTCGCAAGCGAACGGCTTTTCTCCAGTATGTATCCGCACATGTCTCGTCATATATGTCTTCTCGGTGAAAGCCTTTCCACAAGTGTCGCAAACGAACGGCTTTTCTCCAGTATGTGTCCGTACATGTCTCGTAAGATGAGCCTTCCGAGTGAAAGCCATTCCACAAGTGTCGCAAACGAACGGGTTTTCTCCAGTATGTGTCCGCACATGGGCCGTCAAACTTATTTGCCGGATGAAAGCCTTTCCACAGTTGTCGCAAACGAACGGCTTTTCTCTAGTGTGCGTCCTAACATGTGTCAGGAGTGTTGTTCTGGTGACGAAAGCCTTACCACAAGTGTCGCAAGCGAACGGCTTCTCTCCAGTATGCGTCGGCACATGTCTCTGAAGATATTTTTTGAGAGTGAAAGCCTTGCCACAAGTATCACAAACGAACGGTTTTTCTCCAGTATGTGTCCGTGCGTGTCCCGTAAGACTCGCCTTCCGTGTGAAAGCTATTCCACAGGTGTCGCAAACGAACGGCTTCTCTCCAGCATGTGTCCGCACGTGTACCTGAAGTTTTGCTTTGACGGTGAAAGCCTTTCCACAAGTGTCGCAAACGAACGGCTTTTCTCCAGTATGTGTCCGCTTATGAATAACCAACGAAGCGGCCGTAGTCATCCCCTTGCCGCATCTCTCACAAATATGCCGCGCCATACCTTCGTGACGGCGCATGTGGCCCAGATAGGAATTTTTATAACGGAACACGACCAAGCATATCTTGCACACATACTTCTTCATGTTCGGATCGTGAGTTTTCACGAGCCACGTAAGCTCCGTTTTGCATTTGTGGTCCTGATTCTTCTTGTGTATTGCTCTTTTGTGGGCATTATAGCTTTTCATTTTCTTAAAGGTCCTTCCGCACTTTTCGCACTTAAACCCCACACCATTCTGAATCATTATTTTATTATGGAATTCCAAATCTTCTTGTGTAAAATGCACTGATGTTACAGCATAAGGACCCTCTTCCACAACATCAACTTTCATCTGTGCTGGTATAAACCTGGAAATAGAATCTTATTAGTACAATGATATTCGCATTTATTGAAATAGCTATGTTTTAGTTGAAGCGAATGAAGGATCAAAGATGATATCAAAAAATGACAAAGAATCTACAGTAAAACATAAAATAGTGGGATACGGTGGCCGGATATAATAGACCTACAATTGCAAAATACCCTTACCACATTCAAACGCGAACGAAATAAATTCCTTGATGCGCGAACCGAATTCTTCGACACCGGGAAAGCATACGAAAAGCTTTACGGTGTTTATGATTTTACTGTAGCAATCAGATCATCATTTGACCTCTGGGCTACTATCTCTAATTATTATTGATTCAGGATAGAAGGGCTACTCTAGAAATAACTCATTTTATTAAAATATAACGAACGTTACAAAAAAGAGCTTTATTAGCATACTTATGTTGTACAGTCCTTTGTTCCAAAAAGAGGGCATTTACAATTCAATTAGAACAGAGTCTAATTTACTTCCTTACCACCGTGCTTCTTGCAGTAAAATACTAATCCCGAGTTGCTTAGAAACCGATTTTCACAAACTAAACACTGGTAAGGCATTTTGCCAGTATGCCCACGCAAACGAAACTTCAGAACTGTACTTTGCGTAACTTTCTTGTCGCAAAGCCTACATTTGTAAGGCTTCTACTTGGCATGTGTGCGAAGATGTAGCTTCCCACAAGTGTCGCAAATGAACGGCCTTTCTCCAGTATGTGTCCGTACATGCGTCGTCAAACATTTTAGCTGGGTGAAAGCTTTTCCACAAGTGTCGCAAACGAACGGGTTTCCTCCAGTATGTGTCCGTACATGTCTCGTAATATCTATCCTCCGGGTGAAAGCCTTGCAGCAAGTGTGTATTTTATTGTAGAAATCAGATCACCTTTTGGACACTGTGCTACTATCTCTTGTTATTGTTGATCACAGTAGTGTAACACTGAGAAAACTCGTTTCATTAAAATATAATAAACGTTAAAAAAACTTTATTGGTATACTGTAGAGTATTTCGTTGCAAAAATTGGGCATTTACTAATTCCTTGTTGTGACAGAGTCTATAGGCTACTTCTTTACCACCGTATGTTTTCGTTTGCAGTGAAACCGAATCCCGAGCTACTTATAAATCTACTTTTACAAAATCAACACTGATAAGGCTTTCCACATGTATGTAGACGCAAATGTATCTTCCGAGTTGTAGTACGGGCGAATATCATATCGCAAAACCCAGTGAGGCTTTTCTTTGATATGTGTCCTTACATGTTTGGTAATCTGTGTTTTCGAAGTGAAAGCCCTGCCACAAGTATCCCAAACGAACGGCTTTTCTCCAATATGTGTCAGCACATTGTCCCGTAATATGTGTCTTCCGACTGAAAGCTTTGCCACAAGTGTCGCAAACGAACCAGTATGTGTCCGTGCATGTGCCCTCAAATTTATTTTCCGGGTGAGCCTTTCCACAAGTGTCGCAAACGAAGGGCTTTTCTCTAGTATGAGTCCATGAATGTGCCGTCAAACTTAATTTCAGGGTCAAAGCCTTTCCACAAGGGTCGCAAACGCACGGTTTTTCGCCAGTATGTGTCCGTACATGTCACATAATATGTGCTTTCTGCTTGGAAGCCTTGCCGCGGGTGTTGCAAACGAACGGCCTTTCTCCAGTATGTGTCCGCTTATGACTCTGTTGGTCTATTGCTTTTTTTTGTGGGCATTATACCTCACCCTTTTTTTTAATCTCTCCGCTCTTTTCGTACAAAAACCCTACACCATTCTGAACAATTGTCTTATTGTGGCGTTCTTTTATAAAATGCATTGATGTTACTTCATAAGGGTCGGAAATGTCAGAAATGCTATCAAGAAATGAGAAAAAGTCCGCAGTAAAACATAAAATAATAGGATACGGTGGATTGAAATAGAGGTTATGTCACAAAGTATAAAAAGGTATTTATGGTAGTGCATTAGACTTCCCAAAGTGCCGATTTCGTTGCTTGCATATTCTAAACCGAAGCCCACCCGGAGGAAATAGTAATTTTCTTTTAAACTTGCGTAGTCGACACCACGGCGGGAAGAGGTACATTTTTGTACAACACTATATGTTGCATTGTAATATACGCTTTGCCGTTATAACATAACTGTTCTTAACATGAGTTTGTATTTGCATGCAATCGCACCAAAAGCTCTGTCACCCCAAATTCAGCATGTTCAAATATAATTGTCAGAACCTTCGTAGAGTAAAGAACTCATTTTATTGAAAGATAATGCACTTTAAAAAAATTTACAAATTCCTTGTTATTAGTAAAAGTTATTTTCTTATCACCCTATGTTTTTTGGAGCAATACACTAATCCCATCTTAGTTGTAAATCTACTTTCGCAGATTATATATTGGTAGAGACTTTTATCAGTATGCAGATACAAGCGAAACTTCAGAACTGTACCTTTTGTAAATCTCTTGTCGCAGAACCTACATTTCTAATGTTTCTCATTGATATGTGTCCGTTGTGTGTCCAGTATGTGTCCACACATGTATCTTAAGATTTAAGTTCAAATTGAAAGCCTTCCCACATGTGTCGCAAACGAACGGCTTTTCTCCAGTATGTGTCCGCACATGTATCTTAAGATGTGATTCGGTGCAGAAAGCACTCCCACAAGTGTCGCAAACGAACGGCTTTTCTCCAGAACATGCCCGTACATGTCTCGTAATATGTGCCTTCCGGGAGAAAGTCTTTCCACAAGTGTCGCAAACGAACGGCCTTTCTCCAGTATGTGTCCCTAGATGTCTCGTAATATGTGTCTTCTGGGCGAAAGCCTTTCCACAAGTGTCGCAAACAAATGGCCTTTCTCCAGTATGTGTCCGCACATGTTCCTTAAGCTTTGATGTGGTGATGAAAGCCTTGCCACAAGTGTTGCAAACGAATGGTTTTTCTCCTGTGTGTGTCCGTATATGCCTCGCAATATCTATCTTACGAGAGAAAGTCTTTCCACAAGTGTCGCAAACGAACGGCTTTTCTCCAGTATGTATCCGTACATGGACTGCCAAACTTATTTGGCGTTTGAAAGCCTTTCCACAAGTGTCGCAAACGAACGGTTTTTCTCCAGTATGTGTCCGTACATGCCTCGTAATTTCTGTCTTCCGGATGAAAGCCTTTCCACAAGTGTCGCAAACGAACGGTTTTTCTCCAGTATGTGTCCGTATATGGCGCTTCAAATTTCCTTGCAGGGTGAAAGCCTTGCCACAGGTGTCGCAAACGAACGGATTTTCTCCAATATGTGTCTGCTTATGGCTCCCTCCATCATTCTGAACGATTGTCTTATTGTGGCGTTCCAAATCTTCTTGTGTAAAATGCACTGATGTTACAGCATAGGAACCCTCTTCCATATCTTCGACCTTCATTTCTGCTGGTATAAACCTGGAAATAAAATTCTATTAACACAAAGATATTCGCATTTATTAAAATCATTATGTTTAGTAAAAAAAGTTTTAGGCTTCACACCGTAGAGATATACAATAGATATTCCAACAACAGTAAGCTAAACTGTTTAGCTTTATAACAGTAACACTCTTTAACAACATTTTTCATTGTTTGTTATACCAAGTTTGAAATTTTAAAATACTGTACTATGAAGGAAGATAAGAAACCGAGGCCTACTTGGAAGAAATAGCAATTCCCCGGGATTCGACAAACTCGAGAACCTGCGTAGTCGAAGCGACAACGGGAGGAGCTATATTTTTGTACAGCACTGTATATTGCATTGTAATCGTCACCTCCCCCATATCGCGTAACTGTTCGTAGAAAAAGATAGTATTTGTATGCATCCGCAGCAAAAGCGTTGACAGGCGAAGCTTCTGGTTCAAATATAATTGCAAGGACCTTTGTAGTGTGAAGACCCCTTTTTCACAAATAAAATTAAAGTTTTAGTTTTTAAAAGGTAATATTTCATTTATAAGAAGTTAATTCACTTAAGGAACTCATTTTATTGAAATATAATGAAGGTTAAAGAATTATTGGCATACTCATATTTTTTTTGCATTCTAAATTTATTATTTAAAAAACAAACATCGTAACATTATATATACATTATATACACATTGCATGCCATATATACACAACTAATTAGTAATTGATACAATAGCCTACAACACAGATATATATACATGCATTCTCCTGTTCATCACGATGCGCAACGTGCTTCCCCGTCCTCTGTCCTCGTCGCGGGATGGTGATGAGGCTTGATTGTCTCGTCCCGG
>JARFOC010110024.1:0-11728 GCA_031763485.1 Osmoderma eremita | reverse complement strand
GAAGAGCTCGATTGAGCGGCTCAAATTCCGGAAGGAATGTTAAGCCTTATATATATATATATATATATATATATATAGCCTAACAAATGGAATCACGTTTAAAATGAAATAAACGCTTCGTCATAATGTCAAAATGTCATAATTTAATCTATGGTTGAACCAATTACAATTATTTGGTCGTAGTCAATGTTAGTCAATTTTTATCAGAGTTTCCGTTGTAATTTTATGACAAACCTAAAATCATGTATAATATTCTACGACTGAAAGCGAGAAGGAAATATCCGCATTTAATGGTTTTTGCAACTTGCTTGGGCGGCGGAGGAGTCTTACTCTCTCTAGTGCTGGTTTTTGGAGTGAGAATATTCTCTGTCTCTATCATTTCCTCTGTTGAGGATCGGGGTGTATCTCCCCCCTCCCCCTCCTTTAATAATTTGGGGATTTCAAAGTGATACTCATAGTCGTTCCCATGAGTAGGGTAGAAATAGATGTCCACCTGAGCAGTGCTCCCGTACCCAGGCAAGTCTTATTAAGAGCGGATGTCGGCAGGTATCCGCAGTTCGGTTATTAATGACCAAGGTTCCCCTTGATCACGCAGCCCTCGGCATAGGAAGTTCCACCTTGGCTTGGGAGTTTTTTTTATAGAGGTTATCATCCTCTTGGTCCGTGTAATTAATCTGAGATCCTCAGATGTGAAATTGCAGCGGAAGAATTTAAATGCAATTCTGTTAAAATTGAAGATGACACCTCTTCATTTTGTATGGGTAGCAGCGACGATGGAATGAAATTATTGTCCCAAGAAGAAGAAAGTATAGCTGAAATACAATAATCGTGATCAACTAGTTGAAAACCTGTATTGAAAGATGAATTGTTACTACCTGGTTTTAAAGAAGATAAATTACCTAATTCATTTTTAGAAGTGGGTGATCATGGAGATATTTCACTACTAACTTTCGAAGAGGGTACACGAGGCATAGTATCACGGTTACGGTACTTCTTTAGAGAATGATAATTATAATCAGAACTATGAAAGTGCCCGGAGCATATTTGGAGATGTTGTACTTTTGCGGAATCATGTAGGTGACATATTTCCTTCCAAGTTTTCAATTTTGCTGGATGTTTTGGGAATCTATGAATACGAATTGATTCTTTACTCCTATAAACGCTTGAGGAAATTTACGAGAGTGAAGTGAATCTTAGGCATGTCTACTAATACGCAAATCAAATCTAAAAAAATATTTCAAAATCAAAATTTATCACGTACTTGCGTCTACAAGAGCACAAAGGACCATTGCCGGTTGTAGAATGCTAGCGGCGCACAGTGGTCGGGAAAGGCATAAAATCGGCAAAAACTGCAGGAAACTTTTATTTTGAACAGGATATCTGAAAACTGTTTTTATATAATTTGTGGAGTAACCATTTATAAGTGAGAACATTTATTCAAGCAAGTCGAGTGATACACGAAAATAATACTACAGAGAGCTGCAATAAATAAAGCTACTTTTTATGGGTATAAAGAAATTTAAAATAATGAAACTACATAAAATAAAATATTGCAACAGTTCACGTAAAGAAAAATGACTCACTTAATTGTAACAACTGGTGAAAGTACTCTAAGAGAAAACATAGTTTTTAAATTAACCATTTCTTAACTTAATGTTCACTGTGCATCTCCTTTTATAAATACAAATAATATAATATTCTTTATATTAAATTCAGACTCAAATGATTATCTTACAATAATCATAATACTTAATATTTAGCACTGTAAAAATATTGAAATAGAGTTTTCTATTTCTCTCAGTGTGAGTAGCATGATTTTAACATAACATAGTTTTGAAGTCGTCATGAAGCTGATTTTGTTTTTTTTTTGTTTTTGGTTCATCACGAAATGTATTTATATGTATATGGATCGGATGAAATGGTTAGAAAATTTAAAACATCTTCATTTGTGCTTTTCCTGGAGTTTTTTTTTCAAGAGTGTTCTTGTCGATAGCTTCTGTAATCTTTATTTCGTGCTTCTTGGACCTCCTTTGACAGCATTCCTATTGGTAAAATGGATGCAAACATTATGGTACCCCCATGCTACAAAATCTTGTGCACATTGTTCGGCATGTAATACCACCTATATTGCTCCACGTGCAAACTTGCAGTTTTCCTGCAGTAATTTTCTAATTTCTGTGGATCTATTGCAGCTCCGCTATGGTGTCCAGGATAATTCTGAGCCTGTGGATGAGGTCCATATTAACACCCGTAATTTCAGAAGTAATGGTGGGATCCATGAAAGATCTGCGTGAGGTATTTACATCGCTAGTGCTACCCATTCCTTGCTTTACATCAATGTTCAGACTGAAAATCCGTTTGAATTTTTCTTGAATTTCTTCCTTCGCATTTTACTTCGTCTCTTCAAGTTGAACTGCTTCTTCATAAACCAGTTTACTTTCGAGGTGTTTTAGGTCGTTCATTTCTGTGGGTTTAGCCTTGCAGATGGGACAAACTGCCATGGACGCTGTATCCGTAAGAGCTTACCATCGATCATGGACAGCACTAATCTATGAGTTACTATAATTGTTTAGCCATTTAAATTAAGCACTGTGTCCTTTAAATTCGAAATTTCATATATCATTCTACTCACTTCCTCTTTTATCAGGTAGGGTTTTTCTTTTGGCAAACGTAAAGCGAATCGGCGTACAGAATCGTGTGGATGATGGTCGAGGATTTTTCCAAAAAAGGGAATTACCACCTGTCAAACGTAAGGACGTAAGGGAAATAAGGAATATATTCCCATCGAACACGCCTACTGGCTTTCAAACGTCTGCTTATACTCGGCATGTTCCGAGGAGGCATCACAGCCCCATTCGAATAGAAGCACGAACTGGTCCACGAATGAATCCAAATCAGTTTTGGATTTCGCAAGGAAAATGCGTTCTGTAGTGTGGTCAAGCAACGCTTACAACTTCGCCGTTGCGAAAGTTTCTGATATTTCGATTTCGGATGGGTAGCGCCCCTTTTTTTGTTCCAAGATTTGGTCGTAAGTAGGGAAAATATCGCTTCCTAATTCTTTCGCTGACTGTCTAAGTATGCTGTAGTTATGTTTGGATAAGGAAGTATCTATTAGTAGCCCCAAAGCTCTTTCGGGAGAATATGAGATAGCTGGACCTTAGCATTTCTTTGACGCAGTAATTATTAAATCTTTTGATATATTATCAAGAAGTTGTTTAATTTTATGATTGACTCAGTAGCTATAGAATATTCGATAGAATATGTTTGCGAGCCAATCCTGGTATTTATTATAGAAAGTTCTTTTTTTCGACCAGCTTCTTGCCATCTTCTACGGAAATGGACTATAAATGTCTGTCAAGTGAGCGCAGTTCAACCGCGGATTAGAAAATTTACTGACATAATATATCTTTCAATGTCATACTTGCGTCTAAAACTATCTGCATTAATTCAGTATAAATTCGACACACTACGTTCTTTCGGAACTAATAATAATAAAAAAAAGATTATCCCGGGAACACTAACGCAACGTTAAGTCAGTTTGACAGACAGTTCAACTAACCTACGTCAATTTCACGTAAATATTCCTGGGGTAACAAATTCAAAGCATACTCGATCGTGGGATCGAGTTGTGATTTTACCGGACGTAGTCGATCAGAATCAGCAAGATAACTACAAAACCCGCAGGTTACCGCAGCTGATATTTGATTTTACCGGTAATAGAGAGTATAAAGGACATTATAGTTTCAACAACACAGTGGCGCTAAGTAGTTACACGCTTTTAACGTTCTCTCAAAAACTCTTGAGAAAACCTTGTTTCAAAATTCTTTTGAAAACTTGTTTTACCAAAATATACATAAAACAATTCTGCAAAATTTAACAGCACCCGTAAAATAAATTGCTGACTTTTATCCAAGTTATTGGTCATACCAATAATATAGTCAGGTATGGTGTTTATTGTATGACGACTTTCTGTGGTTACAGATGAATTAAGATTAGGACTTTCAATGCTTAAACTCTAAAAATATGTTAGTTAAGTATCTCTCGTATAAGAATATAGCCAATCTGTATTTCCTGACCACCCTCAAAATTTGGAATTTTTGCCGCTGCTGGACTACTATGCGGCGCCTAGTGGAAAAAGCGACAAAATCATCATATTCGAGGGGGCGAGGGAAATTATAATAAATCCATTAAAAGCAGTCGGAAATTTCCTTGAAATTCTTACCAAAGTATCACATTTAGAAAAGTTAAAGGTTAGCCGCATTTTCAACGTTACCTTTTTAGCAGCAATATTGCCAACATTAATTCAACTACTTCAAGTTTAATTTCTCGTATATCAGTGGTCGGTGACTGCCTCGCGCGGGCCAGTCTTGTGGCTATATTCTTTTGTTGCCAAGGTCTCGTATTGCTTTCACCCCACGCTATAAACGCGCTATTTACTGCATCTAAACTAGTTTAGTACAATTTAGTTTTTCAAGAGTGGTCAGTTGAAATTTCAAATCAAATTCATAGATCAGAGAAATGTAAAGCAATCATTATAAGTTCAATATTCACAAACATTTTCTTTTAAATTCTGCTCTTGGCTTACTTGTCAGTTACTTCAAATTTATAAAGGAGGCAAATTAGAAAATTAAACAATTAAGAATCGATCGATTTTATATATTTATTTTGTTCTCTACGTTTTTTTCTAGGTACTGGGCTAGCGTTGCCATTCCGCACGGAACAAACGACTTCTACGCCGTATGCCCGTTCTGCGCATCGCCCTTGGTGGGGAATCCCGGATACACCAAATTGATTTTCCAAGACAATGTAGATTAGGTTTTCTTCGTTTCACAGATTTTATTCTTCGAGAAAAAATGCGTTTTATTGTGTAAGAAGAAAAACAAATTGAGAGGATATTATTTGCGGTTATATAAACACGTGACGAAAACAGAAGAGACAATTGTATTAATTGCTTTAATAATTCAGTAAGTAATCTGTGTTATTTATCTAGGATTATGTGGTAAAATTAAAAATGAAAATGTGAGGAATATTTTTTTCGTGTACGGGGTAGGATTTGTTGTGTATCCCCACCAAAGCTTCTTATTTATGTTGTTCGATTTTATTAATTAAGTGGGGGATCCCCAAATGATATATATTATAATTTCCTTTTTTTACGATTTCTTTACAACTATATACATATATTTGATTTCTTCCGTTTTAAACTTTTTAATCATAGATCGAATGTTACTTTTTTATTTTATTATGAATTAATTTGATCGATAAACAAGTACGATACAGTCATTAAAAAACATAGATGCGTTCAAATTATTGATTATAACGAATGGAAGAAATGAAAACTTATAAGTTTTGATTAGATATTGAGATAATTAATTAAATTGTAAATACATAAAAACATAATACATATTAAGAATATAGATTTGCACTATTGGTACCACTGTTGTTGTTGTTGTGTATGATGTAAAATGCAGTTGATTATTCTTCTGTGTAAATTCTACTGGAAAGGGGCGAGATGAGTTAAAACAAACCAGAAAAGATTTGTCGGTATTTGCAGATAAATGAGGTACATAATAATTACTTTTAGTATGTAAAATAAAAATTTTACAAATAAAATACTGTACTAAAAGTGTGCATTGCTCGATCTAAAATGGAAGTAAAATAATGGTGAAAAGGTTAATTTCATATTGCAGGTATATCATGTTAAGTACAGAAGTGTTTGCTAAAACAATCTCCTTACCGTCTTTACAGTAGGTTATTTCCATATTTTTTTAATGCATAGCAGAGAATCCCATAAAAACTCTAAAATTGTTTTTTATAATTCAATTACCTCGCGATTTGAAACACATATTTTCTTCTATTGGGTGAAGTGGGGTAAATGCACCTACCAAAGAGTTAAATTTACATTTAGTCTTCAATAAAATTCTTCAGAATGTTACTAGAGGGCATATGTTTTCCATATATATAGTTTCTATGATAGTGTATCGCACCAAGGTTTTAAAAACTGCTTGAAAAATACCACGTGACAACTTTTTTTTGTAGTTTTCAGACGAAAAGGTGCACTTGCCCCTTATCTGTTATTTTTGTTCTAAAAAAAAGGAGTTGTCAAGGTATCAAGTGCTCAAAACATCTTGTCAAACAGTATATATTAATCCGCTATTTTTCATCTTGATATAATACGCCCACTTTATGAGTAAGTCGTTGATAATATGTTTACACAACACACTTAGGTATACTTAATAAAAAAAAAAATTACTTCCCGACATTTGGGGAGTGCATCTACCATCTTAAAACTAAGTTAGGTTATGATGGACACAATTTTGCCATTTATCTTACTTAATAAATATGTATATTCATAAACGCAACACTTTGTATCCATATACATGCCTAGATAGCAATACCGGATCTATTTTTCATAGAACCAACGCATTGAGCACACAACTAAAACAGCAATCACTTTCTACGACAGCTATATTTTTTTCAAGTAATGCGATATCGATAAAGAAGGAATCAAAATTATTCCAAGAAAAGGTTCTACTTTCAAATATACTAGATGGCACCACTTCATTGTATTCTGTGGGGTTAATGTATGTTCTACACGACCACTATATATAGAGGTTTTAAAATGTGACAACCGTTTATTAGTCACACTCACTAGTTTCACATTATTTTATTAATAATAACGAATTAACAAAGATAACAGATAACACATGACAATAATATACAGAGATGTTTCATGGAGGACGGTTCGCGTAATAATCTTTTTGTAATGTATTACAGTATGCATCTATATAATACCTCCTCTTCGTTCCTCATTGGTCGACTGGTTTTCGCGGCAACGGTCGATTAGTTTGCTCAACTACGGTCAATTGTCGGTGTGTTGCTACAATTCTATTAATAAAAAAGCAATTGGTGCACTTGCCCCACTTCACCCTACACACTAACAATTGTACAAGTGGGTAACATCGTCATTTTAAAGGTAACAGCCTGTATATATTATTCTGTTTACGAATTCTACGCTAAAAAGTTGCTCTGTATTTCTTTCCATCTCTAGCAACAACATTTTATTTAATTATTTTATAAAAGATGGCGCTGATACGGATTTTTTACAGGTTATTTTTATATCTTGACGATATTTATTTTATTATAAAAATATTCATTTAATTTAACTAATAATTTATATTAATCGTTAATGATACTATTTATTATGCATCGAAATGCTGGTATTTTAAACTTGCAAATACAATTTTAACTATTAAAGATTCTCACGTTACAACAAAAATAAACTGAAATAAGACGAAATAATATTTTACATTAATTTTTACCCAGTATGATACTGATGGGAATAGTTATACAGTGCGAACGCAAAGGTTGGAATAAATTCATTTAAAATTCGGACCAGTTGACTTGATTTTTGTTTCTGTTTTCTATGATTATTTCACGTATACAGGAAGACTCGAAAACAAGTTACCACAGCTCACTTAATTTTTTGTTAATGGAAACGCCTCTTTAATATTATTAAAATTTATTTTTCACCGAAAATAATTCTAATAATTTTATTTTTATTTTAGGAGAATGAGAATTTAATGAAATTCACATACATTTACTTTTTAGGTTATGGTTGCATCTGTATAATAATAATAATATATTAAGCCCAACAGTACAGTACAGGGCATAACATTCACAAGTAAATATAACAAAACACAGTCACAATGCAATATAATAAAGATAAATAAAATTATAATATTATATTATACTCTAATATGCACTAATATGACTGTGACATATATATAACACTATTACGTGTTGCACTATCGAAGAACGCATCCCGCTAAACCAGCAGGAAAGACAAAAACTTCATACACAGTCAAACAATTGGCTTATTGAGCAATCAGAAATATCGCAGTCAGTCACTGTCTAATCTAATTAAAATACTGCATTAAAAACTGAAATATAATGTTTGTCACCGATTACTCTGAAAACTCCACGTCTTTTCCACTAATTAAGAGAAATTAATTGTTTGATCCTCATACACATTTGCCTCTTACCCGCCACTGATTCTTTCTGCCGAGATATAATTACATGAGATATTTTAAACAATAAGTTCACCATTTTTTAGCGGCTGTTTGTGGTGAATGTTTTTGCTGAACCTTCCATTAAGTCTTTCACTCGATCATCTAGATGTCAGATTTAGCATTTAGTTGTACAAATACACTTATAACTGTTATCGTACGAAGACTTTTTTGTACAACTGTACTTTTTCCTCCGTTGCAATTACTTTTCTTTTTTTTTAATGCCCCACTTCATGCCCGCATGCAGCCAATCTCCTTTAAATTTATTTTCTAGGTATATACACTCGGCCCGATATAACGTCATTTTACACAAAGGTTATGAATATCTTTTAATATTTACGTACATCAACAGGCTTGTAGGTATACTACAATTGAAATCGGAAGACACCGAAATACCCAAACAATATAGTGTCCGACATAAAGACTGTTAAAAAACAGGCATGTTTTGTGTCGGCAAGAGAATGTTTCTAGCGTAGAATTTGAAAATTTGAATAATATATACAGTGTATCCCATTTAAAATAAACTATGTACTAGAATCTAAAATATTTTGAAATTGCACAACATTGAATTTATATACGAGTAAAACATTCCTTTTCCATTATGAAAACTGTAATCAAGTATCGAGTTTTCGATGGGACACCTACATATAGTTATCGCAACGAAACAGCTGACTTTTGACATTGATAATGTTAAGATCATACCAACACAACTCCACATTTAGCAAATGCAAAGTAATGTCAAATCTTGCGACATTTCGTCTGCATAGGATTTCTACAATTAGAGCGTTGCCAGTTGCTTAGATAAGATAAGTTGTCAAAGCACTTACTTGAGATTTGTCGTTTAGCGTTGTTTTTAGTAGGACATAGAGGGGAATAAAAGCGCGAGTGCGAAATAATCAATATTAAAACTATATCAAATACGTTGTGTTTCACATATTTGCCGCAAGTCCCCTAACCAGCTTCCACTTTAGATGTTTCAAATAAATTTGATTAACCATATCATATGATAAATGCCAAATATGATAGATGCCAAATCATATGATATGCTCTGCAGCTCCGACAAGCGTATTATGAAACGACGAGATGTCAAAAGTAGGTTGTTTAGTTGAGAGAACTATATACATTTATGTTAACATTTGCGTTAATTCCTCATAAAATTGTCCGTAAGAAAGCGTTGATCCCTTCATACGTGCGGTGATGTTCTTATAGGTGGCCTAAAATGCTAATCAGTATTATCGCTATTTTCAATTCCACTTTTTTAATCTTTAAAGGAATAAAAAGGTACAGACATGTTACACCTGCATTTTAATTGTCAATCGATTAACGGAACAGCACTGAAGCAAATGTATAAGACATTATTAGAGTCGTGTCGTGTTCTAAAAGGTGACGAGTTGTAGATGCTTAAAAGTGCAAATGTGTGAAATATGTAAGACTGGTTAGATTTTAGCTTAAGAGATAAGGTATTTATAATGAATTAAAGTTTAAATTAACAAGACATCTTATATATGATAAAATATTAATTGAATATACTTATCGCATATTTTTTATAATAATATCGACGAAATTCGGAACGTTTTCGACAGGAAAGTGGAATAAAAAAAGGCAATTAAAAATATAGTTCCCTCTGTTAGCTCGGTCAAAGTATGTGCTTGCTCAGACACAAAATTGATTATGCGGAAAATGTCTACGCAAAAGCAAATTTAACTGATAATAAAAGGTAATACATAATAGCTGATAATAAAAGATATATTTGAAATTAAAATGGAATGTATAGTATTAAATATAATTTTAAAGAAATAGTTTTTTTTCTTGCGATCATACGTCATATGCGTCACTATATAGTTGGTACTCTGTGTTTCGTGCTTCGATTTTATGAAAGTGTTGGTAATTCTGTTGTTCATTAATGGGCGATAATAGTAAAGTTAGCTATAACGCACAGTGCCTGTTAAAAAAAAAGTGACGTTCATATTAATTATGGCATAAGTACGAGTGGTTTATTTATCGTAAAAAATATTGGTTTCACGAGAAAGGGAATCTTATAGATGAAAGTTTTGACATATGAAAAGTTCTTCAAATAGTTTTTTTTTGTGTAAGGATTCGTACATGCAGCAAAAAGGGAAAGATCGGACATAGAAAAAAGGCGAAAATCGGACATAGACGAAAAAATACAAAGATTAGACATAGACAAAAAGCAAATATCAGATACACAAAATATATTCATTAATGTAGGATCCTTGTCAGTAGCGACTTGTGGCAATAAATTTACATTAACTGAACGCTGCAAACAAGTCTTGTTTATTGGAAATGAAATCTCGTATGGTTGTGCTAAACATTCGATACGGAAAAACTCACTGCGGTTAATACAGTTCTGATATACATTTATTTTAAGACAGCACCTGTAAAAACATTTTGCCCTAAAGTCCGATCAGTGGTAATGATTAAACGACTGCTGGCCAGAAGTTTCCAATCATCAATTTTTCAACTAAAAGTAAAATTTTAATATATTTTCTTAAATGTTATGCCTCTAACAATTAAATTAATAAATTGCTCTTTACAAGTCAATTGTACAATGTTTTCAATAATTCTGCGTACGCTAAGGAACTGTGTTAAAACTTCCAAAATCATTTTTTTCTCCGCAAAACTAGTAGTTTTACGATACATAAGTGATCGTTGGTTTAATTCTGCAGAAGGTAGCTCTACGAAAATAGATTCCTCGTAAAAGAAACTTTTGTATCACCATAAAAAATAAAAATTTCAAAATTTTGAATTACAGCCTATAATAATATTTATTATTATTTTTTGTAGAGCTGTCTTCTTCAACTGGCTTTGAAAATCTTCCTTACGTATATTATTCTAAACGCCCTATTTTCCTACGAAAATCACATTAATTCCACGATGTTTGCTTACGGCGATTTTCTTTTATTGGTAGTTTTACTGATATTAATTAGAACTTATATTATTGAAAGGTAATTTGTTGAATTTAAAATTCACTAAAATCACAAATATTGTGCATGTTTTTATCTCATTTTTCTTTCGTATTACAATGACGATATTTGTGATTTTAAATAAACGATTCCTTGGCAATTATCCCCACCATTTTGTTATATTTAGGGACGAATTACAATGATCGAAATATGCAAGAACAGTTCGTTTTCCTGTATATACTGTAGAGTAATTTATCAAGTATATTATAACAATAATCTCTTAGCCGATAAGGTATTGTTCCACTGAAGAATTTTATCTCTGTGCCTGGAATCACCAATAAAAAATGATTTTAAAATTTTAGGTATATTTTATTTTTCCTTTTTTGTAAATACACTAGAAATATAGATAAATGTTGCTGTTTTATTTTCTTCGGGTATCATCGTTTATAAATCGTGTTTATTTTTGTATTTGATTTGGGCGAATTTTACCAGATGACGACGTCACTATTCGCGTCGATAAAGTCGAGGAAACTGGTGACACGGGCAAACACAGACGGCCAGCCGAGTTCACAACCAAGAGCCAGACCGAAGGAAACGATACCAACCTATAAAAACATAAATGATTTTTAAATGCAAAATTTCAATTTTCGAACGGTAAGTTTCATGTTTAATCTTTCATTAATAACTGCTAGTAGTAAGTCCTGACAGTCCTGACACTGACATACATATATACATATA
>JARFOC010110013.1:0-11730 GCA_031763485.1 Osmoderma eremita | reverse complement strand
CGTTGGAATTTTTTCTAATTTTCTGCAGTGACAGGAAGCATTATCAAGAACAATCACTGACTTCTGCGGTATATTTGGAAGCAATATCAGAATCCATCTCATAATGAACATCAGCAGTGTTTTTCTTGCAGAGAAATGTATATTCAGCACGGGGAACAAATCCGTTATCATCACCAGCATGAACTAAAGCAAAACTAGGTCCAAGCCCGATTGGGGATTTCAAACCAGTGGGTAATCCTTAGATAAAAGCTTGTCGACTATTTTGAATTGCAGCGTCTGTCCAAGTTTTATTTACTGCATGCCTTGTATTCACCCATTATTCATCAGTATATATTATAGTTCGACCTGAAATAATTAAATTTACAGAAATGTCAAATAGCAAGAACTAAATTGTACCTTCCTCTCTAAATTTCTTGATCTAAATATATGTGCCTGCACCGAATAATGTCGTCTCGTTCGATGAGTATACTTTTACGTCCTACTTTTTTAAATTCGAAACCCATATCGTGTAACCATCCATGTAAAGTTGCTCGACTGAAGTTAGGGAGATCATCGTCAACATTGACAGCAGCCAGAATTGCATTTAATGTAGGTGGCATATTCTTTATAAAAAAACTATACACTTTAGGTCGAGTAGGTGCTTGCCTGTTCTCATCATATGTTTGTAATCGGTCATTTAGTTGTATGCCTTTCTTTTTCTTGGTTTTTTTTGGACTTGATAATGAACCAGTTTGTTACTCCTGTTTTATATTATATATTTTACGATCTGTGCAATTCAAAGCTTTACTTGCTTCTTGAACGGCAGCACTCATATTCATAGTTTTATTTAAATAATTTAAAACATTTGCAATCATTCACTTCTCCTTCAAGCTAAATTTTTCTCCCTTACGCCGCTTTCTCCCTACAGGCTCCATTAATGCAGTGAAAACTGCAATTAAATGTATAGGTTATAAAATTTCAAAAAAATCAAGAAAAATATCCATATTACCTGTGCACGCTCGAAAAAATGAAGGCGTTCTGAAAAGAACGATTTGTACAACTATATATAAACAAATTAACGTGGAATTTAACTAAGAATATTTTAAAACTACGACGATAACGATTGAAAGCAGTTGACTCTCATAGACAAATAGATAGGTACTCTGCCGACGCCGACATATGTAAATATGTTGCAACGTAGCAATCAAAAGTGAACAATGCGCCAATAACAGTAACTAAGGATAGTAACACATAAAAGTTGCTATTAGATCCGACACTCCATACGGAAGTTGAGACGATCTATAGGAAGTGAAAAGTTAAGGAGAACATAGGTTGCGTTTCACCAGATTGAAACTGTCAATTGCTGCAAGTAATTTTCTTGAAAAAGTACGAAGAGGCTATCCTATAGATACCCTCCGCAAATACATTATAATAAATTTAGTTACAAGAAACACACTCGCACTAAATTTAAAACTATTTTAAAACATTAACAAGCCATATTTATTTATTGTTCACAAAAATATTAGTTGTGCAATAAAATTTGTCCGAGTAAATCCAAGTATTTTTATTTTGGCTGACACTGTATAATAGATATTCAATGGAGCCAGAAAAAGTATTTTACCCAAACCGCCATTTAGGGATAAACTAGGTAGGAAGCGTCCAATAGTTAGTCTATTGTCAGATGAAATATTGATAACACCATGTAAGGGGAACGTCAACAGTTTTCTTTATCGACTCCACTATAAGAAGAACAATGCCAATAATTGGGTAGACCTTCAGTATGAGTTGGTGTGCAGCGAGTTGTGACGTCACGGTAGAACAGGTGAATGTATCCATGGTACAAGAGCTACTGCGCCATTCTCACATCGTCAACGGAAGAAACGTTTTATTTCACCGGCTGAAAGAACCGGGTTAAGCAGTTGCAATCAGAGTGGGGATTGTAGGATTTGAAAGCTCAATTCACTATTGACGAGTTTTGACGAAACTTCTTTAATTTCAACATTAAAACATATTTCATTTGAGGCAAACCAACCAACAGCTTATAAATGAAATAATACCATGCAAATTGCCTTTCGACAATTATTACAAAATACCTTCTTCAGCTATTCGTTAAGCATTCACGGATTACGACGAAGTCAGATTGGAAATCTTTCCAGGTCGCTAAAGCGTACAAACAGAAACGTATTTACCTCGCGATATTTATGCGAAAAAGAGCGCAGGTAGAACGCTCTTTTTTGCGGCAAAGCAAGCAAGGTTATCTCTATATATTTTGCAAGTCGATCTCGCGACTTAATTGGCTAATAAATTTAAATGTTATTTTAAGTCCAATAGCTTTCCCGTTGAACTAGTAAATCAAGACTAAAAGTTCATGCCTGATATACATACGAATTTCCACCTCTCAATTAACCTTCTTTAGGAGCCTATGTTGTTTAGGACATCTGAAATGTGATCAAAGTAAATCTGAGAGTACTAATACTTTGAACCAGCTAAAACAGCTGCGTTTTCCCATATGCTATTTATCGTTTCAGTATTGATTTTCTCCAAGCTAAAACGATGATTGTAAGAATGAGCATTGAAGTGTATATACGAGGTATCTCCATTAAATAACAAGGTTGATTTAGCTTGATCAACACAAAGTGAAAAACATGGCGACGTTAGCAGGTATCATAAAAACTTTTCATATTTTAAAACTACCATTATAAGCTATATAACGGTATCAAAAACTACATATTTTGCTTCTGTTTTGTTATTTCTTCATGTTATTAAAGTTTGTTGATGATTATGAGTGATAAAATTATAAGGAGAAGAATTTATTGTCTATACCATCACAATAATTACCCAAAGAAAGTCAAAGATCGAGTTGGTGCTTTGTTTTGTATACTAGAGATGATAGACGGAAATTTTTTTTCGATTGCCCATTTCTCGAAAGCATTTTCCAATGGAGAAATAGAATTTATCAGTATAATATCAGAATCAATAGACAGGTGAAGGTTGCCAAAAGCATCAAAATTATAATATCTTCATCTCTTTCCTTGTGCCCTCTCGAGCGTCTGAGTTGGATTGTGAGTTCCGTTCCTGTTTCACCCATTTCTTCCATTGTTTTCAATTTTTTTGCCATTACTTTCATGTCCTACATCATTTTCCCCTCTCCTTTCCAATATCAACTCTCTGTTGAATTCATTGTTTCCTGGGTCTTCCTCTCTTCCTTCCTTTTGCCTCCATTACATTCTTTGGTGTCCTATTTGGGTCGACGCGTATTATATGGCCAAAACAATTTAGTTGTCTTTTTCTTATGTTTTTGATAATTTGTTCTTGTTTGGTTATCTTTCTAATGCAATCGTTGTTTACTCTGTCCTATTTTGTTTTTCCCGCTATTTTCCGAAGGTGTAACATTTTCATAGCATTTATTTTGCAATGTTTTGTTTTAACTACCCAATTTTCACTGCCGTATAAGATTGTAGGAACTATAACCGCCTTGCCTAATATATAACATCAAAGGAAGTAAAAGTAAAGGTAATTACAGAATTAATCTTGGACGTTATCAGGAAAGCATACAATAAGGATGATTGCAATGGAAATAATATATTGCATGAATCCATTAAATGTGAAAGGTGGAACGACAAGAAACCAATAAAATAATGGGACTGCAAAGAACTTGCAATTAAGTATATTCACAGTAGACAATATAGTGGATCAACAGACAATTTTATTGTTAATCGCGGGTCTGATTAGGTTATGTGCAGTATTCCGGAAAATCACAAGTATATAAAATAAATTAATAGAAGAGAACACAATTGAGAGATTCAGAAGAACCTTTAGAAGAAGATCCAGAAGAAGGGAAAAGGGTATAACACTGGTGGTAATCGAAAAGCATGCCACAAAGGAGAGCTAAGCCCAGAATTAAGAACTGTGCATTTGGAAGTATCAACAACTTTATTCACGAGCATGCCTCTGTAAATATTGTGAAAATCCAGTAGTTACTTTAATATTATTTACATAAATAATAGGAAAATGTGGAAAATATTATGAGTTACTTGGTATTATAGGAAAATCGTATATAAAATAGTTCATGAAAAAATGGGATTTGATACTCCTCGAAAATTATTCGTCCATAATACGTGTTATACATTGTGGCCCAGTTGGATGGAAATTTGGATGTTTGTAACATTAAATTCGTAATGAAAACTACACTGGACAAAAGTTGTCAAGTAACTTCCTCTTACATATTTGTAAAATTCCATCCAGGGGACTCATTTTCTGATAATAATTGGATACCGTAAAGTGGGGTTACTGTGTGACATATTTTTACAGTCTTTCAAGTAACCCCATTCACCTTTCGCCTATTTTTTGTAAAAAAAAGTCAAAATGTTTATTACAAAATTGTATAGGTGCGAAAGAAATGTCATAAAGTTACCCCAAGAGTGAAATCAAATGAAAATGGCTTTACGGCATAGAGTAACCTCTCTACTGATTTTACAGAAAAAAACAACTTATAAGTCTCTAGACATGGAATATGCATGTTTTCAATAAAAAAAATGCGCAAAAAATTTAAAAGTGAACATTTATTTGCAAAAATAGAAAACTTGGGAACAATTAAGAAAAACGTTTAAATTACCTAACATAAAATATTCTACAAATAGAAAAAATGTTAAACAGTAACGAGAATATCCTCCAATTCAAGAACTTCGAATAACGCTCTTTATCCGCGTCGTTTTGGAATTCCAATTCGCATGATTATTAATAAAAACAAAATTATAAAGTCGTTAAAAAGATTATCACATTAACATTAAAATAATGTTTACTATTGTACTTCAGTAAAAACTTACGTTTGGTAAGAAGCCCTCTGTAGAACTCTTTCACCCACAGAAAGTTTCCGCATCAACTGTCATTCATTGAATTTGATGGTCAATTAAGTCAAGCTCAAACCAAGTGCGCGTTTAGAGCAGGCGAACATGTTCAAGTTTCTGGTTTAACCTTAGAATAGGTCTGATTCGGCTATAAAACCGATCAGTGATTTTCTAAGGCACCTGTCACAATGTAACCCCATGTGTCACAAAGTAGTTCCACTTTACGGTATGTAATTATATTGATGTGGTTTCATATTGGTATTGTAAAATTACTTTTAAACATGAAGAGATAATACAAAAATGTATTTTTTAAATTAAAATTAAAGTACGTTTTAAATATTGTATACTGGTTGAAGTAAATTCCGAAATTTTACAAAGGCCTCTCTCCAGCGTAGTATCATTTATCTTCACACTATTAAAAAATGAAGTTGATGATGGTTACTCGGAATGAAACGTTGTTTAAACAAAAACAAACAACGGTGAAGTAGCAAGAATCATAAACAATAGTTGCAATTACGAAACTTCTGTTCTATTTAAATAAGCTATCTATCACCATTGTGCTGATGCCTTTGTGTATGCCCATTTTTAATTTAAACACAGTGTATACATACTACAGCTTCTTTCTTGCTTACTCCTGGGCAGTAGTATAGTTTTCAAAAGTCATCATCGTTACGCTTCAGCAATTCGAAGTACAAAGCACTTTGTAACACCAAAGTAATCTAGAATTGTCCACTGGAATTCGATGCAAATACAAGATAATAATACAAGCGCGTCGCGCCGGCTTCATTGCATATCCATGATGATTAATTCTACACATATTGATATGAAGTATCCGCGTTCATGCGTAAATATACACAGAATTCTTATGCTCCCAGTTCACATTGCAAATTCCACATTTCAGTCAGTAGTTGCGAGTTTGCATAATAAAAGGATTACACGACATCCTCTATGTCCGTTATTTTCAATCCCCGTTAAGTAATGTGGAATGTTTTTTTCTTCCTCTTTGCGGAAGGAGATACGATAATTTTCCTTTCTTATAAACTATGCTGGAATTTACTGCATAGTCATTTTGTACAGTTACTTTGACAAGAACAAAAATTGCATATCTCAAATGCGTGCGTGTTATGATACCTGCATTATATGCAAAAAAATGTAAGATCCCGTACGAGCAAATTAGCGGATCGGGAAAACGGTTAGATAATTTTTATTACCATCGTAATATGGACGTTGAATGTTGATTATATTGGTTAATGGTTATTACAGAGATAAAATAAATTAAATAGAATGGTGTTCCTATGCCTACGATTATACCAGCTAATGCGGCTGATTACGCCAAAGCTGCATGACTGATTCCTTATTAACCTGAGAGGCATTTTAAATCTACATTATCCTTCTTGTTACTTAGAATCTAGACGTCATATTTGACAAGACATTAACCTGGAGTAGTCATCTGGAAAAGGTATCCCAAAAGGCAAGGCTGTAGTTTATGGTCTTGTCGCAGGGTAAGTGGAAGGTCTTGGGGGCTATCCCCAAAACTTATTCACTGGTTGTATGTGGCGGTAATACGGCCAACCATCACTTATGCGGCAATCATTTGGTGGCGGAAAACGCAACAAGCTATTGCCACAGCAAAACTCACATCCGTACAAAGGATGGCGAGCATGACAATTAATGGAGCAATTTCTTCCACCCTGTCTTAAAAATTCTTCTGGATCTCCCTCCCCATGCAAATTGCTTTGGAAAGGGAGGCCAGATTAACCACATTTCG
Organism: Osmoderma eremita; assembly: GCA_031763485.1. Taxonomy (NCBI): domain Eukaryota; kingdom Metazoa; phylum Arthropoda; class Insecta; order Coleoptera; family Scarabaeidae; genus Osmoderma; species Osmoderma eremita. The sequence goes on along the minus strand of JARFOC010110013.1, from coordinate 5,136 downwards.
CCTCTGGCACATAGCGAATCAATTGCCGCGTACTCATGTATTCTTGGCAAATAAGCTGCTAGATACGGTTATCTCCGACGGCATGCTGTGAATGCCAACTGAGCTGATGTGCGCACGACACATGACCGACACATTATTTACTACCTGCTATCCAAACAGAGAGGAATGGAGATGTAACGAAACCAAACTGACGCAAACAAACACCTGCTGGTTTACGGATGGATCCAGAAGACAGCAGGGCGTTGTCGCAGGAATATTCTGCAGTAACCCAAGAATTGAAAAACACTACAACATCGAAAATATAGTATATAAATATATTTAAAAATATATAAATATACTTCTGGGATCACACGACGCGTCTGATTGCATAGATCCAGACATTCTCACGTACAGACAGCTGTTTCGGACTGCTTAGTCCTCATCAGTGTACGTCGGAGGAATGCCTGTCGCCCGTTCAGTACGCCGTATCGTCAACTTTGCACATCCTTCCGAAATATCTACAGAGACATCTAACACCCAGCCGCGGATTCATGGCGTAATCCCCATGCGATAACTAAGTTACCAGTCAACAGAGATCCGTGTTAGCGTATGATCCTATCGGCGTCGATATGACTTGTAAATCAAAAAAGATTCCTGCCAATATCCGGCACGTACGTTCAAAAATATAGTATATAAATACATATATTTAAAAATATATATCTGGGATCACACAACACGTCTGATTGCATAATTCCAAACATCCTCACGTGCAGGCAGCTGTTTCGGACTGCTTAGTCCTTATCAGTGCACGTCGGAGGAATGCTTGTCGCTCGTTCAGTACGCCGTATCGTTCCAAGAAATATTATGCGTGTAGTTGGTCAAATAAATCTACTCAACCAATATACTTGTTATAAGCTTCAATACTCTTTGCGCAAGCAACTTCCTTTTTTGTTCCATCTTGTGTCATTCGCTTTACTGTTGCTATTTCTGCAGGACTGTGGATAGTACTTGTTATAACCAGGCATGTGTTTCTGGGATCTTTCCATATTGTATCGGTTATTTCCTTGGACACAACCTATCAAAGTAGACACAACCTTGTTTCTATAATTCTGTGTAAGTTTCCTCGGCTATAGATCCTTCTTCTTCACTCCCTCCTTTACCCTCATATACAGAAAAGATAAATAAAATTCACTTTCTGAACAAGCTATTGCCCAAACCCTGATTTCCATATTAAAGGATTGAGGTCCGAACGGTCGGAGCTATTATGAAAAGTAATTTTCTTGTATTCCATGCCTAGATGGAACTAGAAACCTTATAACTCAAAATATTACTAGACTGTAACTAATTATATAATACAGTTTTAAACAAGTTGATAGTTGGTACGTCATTAATTGCACAAAACGGTTGTTAAATTGAAATTGTGTATTTAGAGATTTCCACAAGAGTTGGATAGATTAAAAATTTTACAGCTATTGATAATTACTTTTACATAAAATTAATTTGAAAGTTCACATATACAAAGACAAATACAAAAACTGAATTACGTGGAGATATCTTTTTTTTTAACAATCACGCTGTAATAAAGATATATCCAATTTCACGGCACCCGAAGTTTTACAACATATTACGCCACGCCATCATCCGTAACACCGAATTATGTAAAGAATGCTCTACAACCACTCAATAGGTTTTTTAAATTCACTTCAGTATGCTATAATCAAAAGTTAACGGTCTGTTTCTTTGATGGACTGCCATATACTTATTATTAGTAAACGATCATTTACGGAGAAATATTTCTTATATATCGCCTCTGACAGATAAATGTCTTTTAAGGATACCATCTCGATCATGATTTTCGTATTCCCATCATGAATCGCCATGAGCTAGAGAGATAGTAATCACCGTCCAATTAATAATTTATTCAGTGTACCGGGAAATTCTATACGTACGCACGGGACCTGGTAGCTGGCCATTAATTTGTGTGGATGTTAGTAGTTTATTGACTTTTAACAATCAGCTTCCTAGACGAAGCGAGACGAAGTTGTCGGATTTCGCACAATCCCGCGTTTATTATATAAGAAACCCAGAAAGGAATGAACGACAACTTCAAGAGTTTGTTGACACAACTTACGAAACCTCCCAATTCTGCTCACATAGCCAAATATGTATACTCCACGTAAGTCATAAAACACTGTACACAATATACGTACAGCTTTTTAGGAAATGTCTACCGCTTCTATACTCTGTTTTTATTGGTGGAAATAACGGTACAAATCTGGAGATTGGCTCTGATGAGAACATTGGTGAATTCACTACGAGCTACTTGTTAATACTATCTGGAATTCCCAAAATTACATTTGAAGTTTATGAATTGTACATACGTTGTATATTTATTGAGATCTCGATCAATATAAAATGGATTAAGTGAATTACCTCACAGGAAATTGGCGATTAAATGATATTAATTAAATGTTCTCGCCTAACCGTTAGTGAGTTTCTGAGATGTGTAAATGATTAAATTGATGTACTCATTAAGGAGTGATAGAAGTTAAAGGATGAGGTGCATACAAATAAATATTAAAACATGCCTAGGTTATGCTGGTTTAAGAAAATAGTATATAAATTTGCGTGTAATTGCTATGTGAGACTGGAATGGCTCTGTATTATAGGTGCAATAAGAAGCACACCGACTGCAGCCATGGAGCCTACCTCCCTTGATATTTATATCAAGGGGAAGGCAAGAATGGGAGCAGCCTATATGCTCCTATTCTTGCCTCCCCCCCTACAATGGTAGTTGGAAAGCTGGCAATAACCTAGGACATACCAAAATAACAAGGGTTGTTGAAAATCCCGTGTTAAATATGAGCTGCGACTCAATAATTCCTAAACTCCTGCAACAAAACCTTGGAAGACATGACAGATCGGGAGGAATGGAGAGAAAGGCTAAAACGAATATCGCAGCACACTAGAATCTGGCACACAGACGGATCGAAAACGAGCATAGGTTCGGGGACTGGGGTATGCGGGGGCAGCCAGGAGCGAAGGCTACGCGTACCCTCGGAAGAGCACGCCTCCGTGCTTCAAACTGAAATCTGTGCTAGAGAGTGTCTGCAGCAGGGACTACAAAGGAAACCGCTCTACATTCTCACGGACAGTCAAGCTGCCTTAAAGGCATTGGCATCTTATCGGATATCTTGCGGGCTGGTATGGGACTGTCTGCAAGACGCTCAAACCCTGGCGAAACACAATACAATCATACTGATGTTGGTGCCGGGTCATGGGTGGATTGCAGGCAATGACCAGGCGGACCAGCTAGCAAGGAAGGGTTGCGAAATGACCTTCATTACCAGCTGAGCCAGCTCTCGGCTGGCGATTGAACAAAACCAGAGACCCTGGCACCATGTAGCAGGACAGAGACACAGCAAACAGATGATGAGGAAACCATCACTGTCCCTTGGCAGAACGCAGATTAGGGTTATGACGTGTCTACTTACTGGGCAAGGCAATCTAAGGAAACATCTACACAGAATGGGAGTCTACAGGGAGGAACGTTTGGGCAGATTAAGTAATGAAGAGGGGGAGACAACCTCTCACATTATTTTTGAATGCTTTCCATTAAGCCACCGGAAAACGTCCTGTTAGGTGCAATAGACAGACTGCGGGGCACACCGGGAAAGGATTTGACGCACACATTACTAAACCTTGTCAGGGAAGTACATCTATTCGGATAATCAGGAAACAACCGAATGCAGAGTAATACTATAGGCCTCAAGGCCGCAGTGTTAAGGGATGTGAAAGACGTTTCTCTGCATTCGGAACTCAATCAGTCATATTGCTATTAAATATTAAGCTATTCAGAAGCCAATTTAGATGAATACTAGGAGCAGTCAAATTAATCAATGACAGTATACCTATCACAAGAAACTTTATTTATTGCCATTTCGATTTGTTTGACCTAATCTGCGATACATCCAATACTCTTTTAACAAAGATTAATGTAAATATTGATATACGTATGTAGTTTATATTAAATTACATTTTTAAGAAAAATTAATTTAAGAGAACGGAATGTAATTCAAATGAAATATTGAATGCCCAAATGGGATTTAACTTTTATATTATGAGGACGATTTTGAAAACCGAAATCAATTTTGCGAGCCTTGTAACCACTATGCAATAATGATGATATTGAAGATATTTTTTTCTGACAAACCAATATACCTTTGTTGTAAACCGACATATTATGTTAAAATATGTGTGTTGTAATAACAGGGATAATCCCCGTTTAATGCTGGAGTTTCCTTTAAATTTCTTAAACAGTGAATAAAAATCTCATGTGGGGAATGTTATGAACAAAAGATGCCGGATCCTTATTTCTTAGACCAGATCGTAACTAGTGCGATATACTTGAATTCTCTGCACTACAAACTCGTCTTACCACATATAGCTTTGCATTCAGCCCCCAAAAAGGAATTGACATTGCCTGGATTTGAAGGTGGAAAGGGTGGCGAGAAGCCCCGCGCACTTGAGCCAGACGTGCTGGGCCCTTTGTACTATTCTTTTGTAAAGTTGAAATTTACAGTTCGGCATGATATTATATACTTAAATAAATAACACGTTTAACATTAATATTACAATTGAATGGTACTATTATTGCGATGTTGCGCAAGTAACATATTCAACACATTGGATATATTAATCGTTGCCACTTTGCTAACTGCACATTTACACTGCACGAAAAAAATGCTTCTGAAATATGGCCGCTTCTAGCCACCTTATATACGCATTACGATAATGGCGTACGTGATAGAATACTTATACTTTTAGTTAATCGATATGCACATCAATATACTCATCAGATTATATTACAGAATTTCTTGAAAACGTTATCGAAACAATAAATAATTTCTAGATAAATATCTACATACTTATAATCAATGACAAGTAATGTTTTATTGTCGTTTTCTTATGTACTCGTTATTAACTGTGTAAATGAAGTAATGAGACTGATATGTTTAAATATATTTATTTGAACATAATTACAATTGAACGTTGTCTCCCTCAAAATAACTCCCTTGGAAAGCCACACAGAGTTGGAGACGGTTCTTCCATTCCTCATAGCAGTGCTGGAACTCGGATATTGGAATCGCCTTTAGC
>JARFOC010110012.1:0-37304 GCA_031763485.1 Osmoderma eremita | reverse complement strand
AAACGAGCCGAGTTCGAGTCGCACGCGGATCGACCCGTGTGCGGTGCCCCATTCATTTACATTGGCAGTCAGAATTGAGCCGATTTCGAGTCGCAGTCACTTCGAGTGCCAGTCGACCCGTGTGCGGATGCCTTAAGTAAAACTAATATTCTTACCATCGATAATGATGTAAATATTCATACATAATATATAACTACAATTTTATAGAATTAAATAATAATTTTAGAAGATATTTTAACAAAATTAACTTAAGGTTGATGCGAGCCTAAGGGCATACGTTTTTGTGTAATAGTATATAAATATCAGGATGGTTTGAACATAAAGTAATTAATAAGATATAATAAGAGAGTGTTTACGGTCTTGTGATTTTATTTTCAAGGGGTGGTTAAACATCTTAAAATGAGATCATTAACCTAAAAATATCTTGACAAAGTTGCATAATAAGAGATAGTAAAGAAGGAAAATTGTAGTTTTTATTTTTTTATATTTTTAAGTGGTGATTAACCACCATAAAAATGTTATTAACGCTAAAACGATTGATCAACAACTTGTGCAAAGTAAATGTAAACGATAGGTTATTAGTGAATAGGCTGACGTCTGTAACTTTTCCCATCTGTCAAACTGTTTCTGCATTGCTGGTATGACGTAAATTTTTCCGAATAAATCGTAATGAGGAAAGTAAAAATGGTCTATCGCATCAACAGTGGATACGTTGACATGTTAATTTATAGTGAAGTACGCCAGAATTCTGCAGCTGGGAGTCGATTGTACGCTGAGCGGTTTCCTAACAGGCCAACACCTATTCCACAAAAATTCACGTCAAGGTCGAGATGGTGGTTCTAGTCGGCAACAACGAATTTTGTATGCCGAAGAAGAAATCTTAAATCTTGTCGAAGAAGATCCTTCTAGTAGTACTCGAAAAATATGTAGCCAAGTAAATATATCAAATCGAATTATGTGGCGAACACTGCGCGAGAATCAATTGTATTTTTTCCATGTACAAAAAGTACAGGCTTTACAACCTGCAGATCATCCTTTACGTTTACAGTTTTGCCGATGGTATTTCCAAAAACATGTTGAAATTCCAAACTTTTCTTCCATTGTATTGGCGACTGATGAAGCAACGTTTACACGTAACGGCATAAATAACTGTCGTAATACTCATACTTGGGCTGTGGAAAATCGACATGATGTTCGTCGTAATCATTTCCAACATAGATTTTCGATAAACGTTTGGGCCGAACTGGTCAACGGAAAACTTATTGATCCATTTGTGTTGCGAAATCGAATGAATACATATGATTATCTCTTGTTCTTGCAAAATCATTTGATGGAACTATTGGATGAAGTTCCTTTGAATGTACGTCGACAAATGTGGTTTCTTCACGTTAGCGCACCGCCGCATTTTAGTCGTTTAGTTCGCCAACATTTAGATACTGTGTATGAAAATAAGTGGATTGGTCAAGGTGGTCCTATGCCATGGCCTTCTCGGTCACCCTACCTTAACCCCCTTGATTTCTACTTATGGGGCGTTATGAAGACCATGGTACAGACCAACGACATAATTGATTTAGATGACGTTCCTAACCACGTTGAGCCAGTTGCAGCGACAATTCGACGGCAAGACCAAGGCCTAGTAAATTATGCCAATTCATGGATACGTCGACCGAGACTTTGCGTTCAGCAACACGGCGATAGCTTTGAACAACTAGTGTTAAGTGTATTCCATATAAAAAAGAGAGTTGTTTAAATTAATATGCTTAATCATCACTTAAAAATAAAAAAACATAAACTACCAATTTGATAAAAAATGTATAATTGTGAAATTTTGTTAAAATAGTTTCTTAAATAGATAAAAATTTCATTTCTATTGTACGATCTCACCTAATCATGTCAGAACTAGAGAATTACTAGAACTTGACCGTAAAAGAGCCAAAACGATTACTTCTGTATTTACAGCTCACTGCAGACTCAGAAAACACCTACACAGGATCGGATTATCGGAAGAAACTGAATACCGATTGTGGTATGGAGGATGCAGATAGAGTGGACCACGCTATCTGCCACTCTTCTGCGGCCACCCAAATCAGGTGCTCCATCTTGGGAAAGGTAATTACTTCCCCAGCTAACCTGAAGAATTCCTCCTTGAACAAGACTCTGAGGTACCTTAAGGGCTTGAATGAACGCCTTCTACAATAAGATCTAGGCGCCGTAGTAGAAGGGACAGATTATTGACTCTGGCAGATGTCATCCCACCAACAAGTAGCAAGTAACATACAATAGAAATTATAGAATTTTATGTATAGAGATTTACCACAACGTCCTGGTTAACTTAGTCGGATTATTAGAACGATGTCTATCACCAAAACATTGAAGTGGAAGTGAATATGAAGTAGGTTGAGATTGTCACGCAAATATGTCCCAAGTGCCTGGATGCCCACAAAGCTGTCCGCGTGATGAGCTGTAATTCCATAATATCCCATTTTCCGGTACTTTTTCGTCGTTTCAGTTCATTAAGACGAGCTCCAGGGCAAAAATACGCGTGTACTTACGTTTACTTATTACGCTTGCAGGCGAATGGTAGGCGGTATTTAGTGCACCAACGCAGATATGCAAATTAAATAATTATTCCTTTCTTCTAGTTAATTTCATTTTCAACATAAATGCTAAGTATGTAACCGTAGAAAGACTGATCTTTTACTAGTATTATATATCAGTATATAATGTCGAAAACTCAAAAAGGACGAATAATATTGAGATCGCAAAAAACTAAGTAACACGATGTTCCAAAAAGCAAGAAATAACTTTAGGATATCCAATAAAAACTATTTTATCACATTTTCCAGAATATTTTGTCCCCTTGTAGACAATATATTATGCATACATAACATAGATTCTAAATTGCCTTAGTTAATAAGTTTAGTTCAAAATTTACTTCATTCCCAACTACCAACAAAAATTTTTAACGATTTCCTTCTATATCTTAGAGTTTATTTTTTTTTAAATTACTGGTTATTAAAAGTTTGCCAGTTCTAAAAAAAATGCATCATTAAAATCATCTATGAAGGCTCTAAACACTCATTAAGATTCATTGATCTCGTGTGATTTGTGATAACTTTTGTATAGCAAAAATCGAAGCAATACAGAGAGAAAAAAAATTGTTGAATCAAACAAATATATATGCTCCGAACTATTTCTTTAACTGAGCAAAAGTTTATTTCTATCAAACAATATTTTATGAAAAAACATGAATTTCTTTGAATACATAATTATTGTTGTTTGATATATTTTGTTAGCCCAAATAAATATATAGAGTCTAATAAGTAGTAATGAAAAGAGTAGTCATAATTCCCTGAAGAGGGAACCTATTTTTTACAGTTGTTCTTAATATCATAGTATATACAGGCCACTATAAGAAGCGAACATCGAACACTCTATCTAGGCATCCGTTCTGAACAGCTATCACATCCTCAAAGGTGCACTAACGCCTTTGACGTCTGGCATGCTGTTTGTTGCCAACCAAATCTACCATGTAATGGTCGACCATGGGTCGTTTATATGCACCTGTATACATATAAGGAATTTTCGATGCGATATTAAGTACTCATTTAATTAAAATAAATACTAGAAAAAAACCATATTTTATTCAAATTGGGAATGTAGTTTAAACGGAAGAACTATATTGTTAAATCAAACATATTACATATTAAATCTTAAAATGAAATTATTAAGATTATTAGTTGCAAACAATGATATGTATATATCAAATAAATGACAGACAAAACTATATCTTCAAATTAAGCAATACATCTTTACCGCCATTTAAAAATATAATTTGATGAACTGAATGCATATTTGTTTGATTCAAGAACTTTCTTCCATGTACCCACATAAATACCTGAGAAATAAGTCTTATTGTAATTGTCCCGTTGAAGAATCTTGTGCACCAAATGTGTTTTTGATTTAAATTAAGTCTTAAAGGAAATGATGAAAAAAACTCCGGACCGGAAATAGAAACTTTATGCCAGGTTAAAATACTAGCAAGGGAGAACTGACAGTTCAATTTACTACGTGAGCCGGTATCCGGTTATTGAGTTTCATACATATATTTTTCAGCGACGATAGTGTAAAGGTAAACCAGTTCCTTGGCATTGTACCAATACATTTGCTTCACAACTCACGTATCCATCACCCCATATTTTAAAAACCTGAAATGCGAACAGGAAAGCAAACTTACCGGAATAAGAACATCTGTACTTATGCCATTGAACGTAACCCCCGTAAAAATATCTCCTAACAACTTGTGTATTATTTTAAGCAGTAGTATGTACGATAATACAAAAATAGATAAGATATTCGATGTCATCTCCAATTCCGTACTGACTTATGAATTTTATGCTATATAAAATTCCGTCCTATATATTTTACATGGTTGTTTAAACTTATTACTGTTTTGACAAAATGTATAAAAAGTAATAGTATTCTAAATTTTAGCAATCGTTTATTAGACTTAATTTTGTGTAACCGTTACTTAGATGAATCCCCCTAATTACAAGAAGATAGATACACATTACCCAGCGCTACTGATGTCACGTCTTACAATAAAAGCGAAAATAGACATTTTAGCGCAAATTTAGGATACAAATGTTACAATTTCAAGAGAGCTAACCTTCCCAATACGTATAGGACATTAACAACAAGGAATTGGTAATTTTTAAGTGATGTTGGCGGTGCAAATACTGGCTGCAATTTATTTTATGAAAAACTTACGGTAATTTATTTATACATACCTTTATCTAAAAAAAAAATCCTATAATATCCTATCTGGTATTGATTTGAGATTATTTGCAACATAAATTTAAAAGCATACTGTATCAAAAAGCATAAACAAACTCAAAATCCCTATGCACTACCACTATATAACTACTTAAAAACACTAGCATGAAAGCCAATAAAAACTTTTTATAAAGAATATATTATTAATATGGAAGCTTGCACTTGATACCAAAAAATACTGGTCTTTCTTTTATAATAAAAACAAAAAATCGCGAACAACAAGATTAATGCAGCACAATTATGTTACATATGAAACCCCACAGAGCACTGATAATGCATTTGAACTTATTTTAGCACTAAATACCAGCATCAATCCTCCTATGTTTTACAACAACTCTAGTTGCCCTAATATTCCTCTTATAACTTTTGCTTTATCGGCACTCGCAGAAAATCTAGTAGAATCTCTGAAGTTATGTACAAAGATTATGTATGTTTTAAAGACCTCCAGTTGATTGTCGACGCATTTTCCGAGCAGTTTTCGAGTACAAACTAAACTTCTTCCGACTTTAAACCGTAGGGGTTAAACGTAAAGGCGTCTACAAAATTCCTGACGGGATTTAAGTCGGGACTTAAGGGTGGCCATTGCATTGTTTGTATTCTAATAACCTGAAGGAATCCAGTACCACATCTGGTAACATAGTATCGAGCATTGCCGTGGATTATTAGGATGAAGTCATAGCCAAACAATAAAAGAAGCAAACGGTATCACATATTGTTCTAAAATGTCCGCCGGGTATTGTTGGCTGTCAGATTGCCCCTATCTGTTATGATCATTTTCGTCCGTAGCAAATACCATCCCCTACCATAAATAATCCTCCACAAAGCTCACTGTTGACATGGTAGCACGCCGTCCAAATTTCCCTCCGGTGCACAGCGGTGTGCGGATATACTCGCACTCTTCAATTTTATATTCTTAAACATATTCTCGACTGATATGTGAAGAGTACGTGCTTCCACTGCTATATTGTCCAATTAGTATAATTTTGGGCAAATTGAAGATGTTGTACCTAATTTTTGCTTCAACAAGCTTCGGTCTAATTGTACGTTCGTTTACAATCACATCCCTAACTTTACATAAGCGATTACATGATTCAACTCTGGCAATTAAAAAAATAAGCACGGAACGCAGAAACAACAAATTAACAGTAACAATTAAAAAATGCAACCAAGCTAATAAGTTCACTAATTAATCGCACTACAAAATAATATTAGCAAAACACTTTCGTAGCATTGTATCGGTATCGGTTGTTTTGATTGGGGACACAAGATAAGTGTATCGGCGTATCAAACTAAAATCTCCCTTAAACTTTCTTATTATTAATTTTAAGGATACAGTGTACCAGGGCTTTTAAATCGCATATTACATACAGTACTTGCCACGACAGAGCTTGAATCCTACTAGCAATGTAAAATATCGACATAGTTGCCACACCGTTATACTTACATATGTATGTATGTATATATAAACGCACGAGGCCAGTATCCAACAAGCGTTGTATGGAGGCTGCGTGCTTGTCGAAGAAAACGCAAGGCGTATCAATAACGTGAAAAATGCCAGATATTACGCAAATAAATTACGCTTGTACTTTTGATTAATCTTTGCGTAATGTTTTAAAACGTTTCAAGATTGAATAATATTGTAGCACAAGGAAACCAAAAATTGACAGTACCCTATTGCACAATTTAATAATAGCGGACAATGTAAAAAATAGAAAACGAATTTCTATAGAAGCTGAAATATTATCGTAAATAGGATATCAGAACACATTCGACATTGAAGTGAATGAAAAACTAATATAACGAAATAAACGAAAATATAAAACGACCGACCACTTCCTCTCCTGTACTACCAGAGTATTACCATTTAATTATTTGGACCCTTTCCTTGGTAGTGAAAATCATTCTATTATAACATTTTGACAAAGAAACCTAAAAAATGAATTCAATTTAATAGGTTACGAAAATAATGTAAATAAAGAGAAAATAATGTTGTAAATTAAATTTATAAATTCTGAAAAAGAAAATTCTCAAAGTAAAAGACGCTTGAGTAACGTCAACATAAATGGTATGCGCAAATCACCGCTGTTACGTGCATACTAAGCTAACTGCTACAACGACAACTTCTAGTGTTTTATGCACCCCACCAGCGCAGCCCGACTGCATTCGGGAGATTTCGTCGGTCATTCGTTGCTTGATTAAATACATTACTTATAGACGGCTGTAAAGTTTAGAATTGTTTTCAATTAAAAAAAATGTTAAATTTAATCAATTGATAATAAAAAAGTTAGCAATAGTGCGCCAATATTTTTTAGCAGTCTGTATATTCATATGCAGTTACTCAATCCCGTATTCGTACAACTTTAATATCCACAGAAACAATAAAAATAAACGATGGTTTTTCTAATAAGAATTATAGATTTTATATAAGAAATTAAGCTTACTACTAATATGAATAATTAATTGTGTTTATAATGTGACGTTACTACAAACATATTAAAATTAAAAGAAGAAACAAAATATTGAACAAATTCAATGTCAAATTCATATCGGTACAATCTGATAACTCAATTTTTCAAATAAATGCCTACATTAATTAATTGGTTAATAGCGCGTATGATTTCCCCTATTTTTAATTGACTTCTTGTTTTTTCAGTTGAAATATTATTCTATTCCAATAATAATTTCTCCTTGAGCTCATTTCGTTTAGAAATATATTTTCTAACTTGAGTTTTTAGTTCAGCCCCAAGATGGAGTTAATGTCTGACGATGGTGGGAGTGTTTCCAATGTGTCGCTATCACGTTTTCCCAAAAGTTATAGGTTTTAGATGCATGCTCTTTGGCAAACTTTAAACGCTTACGTGTATTAGCTTCACTAATAAAAGGCTTTCTAACCGGTACACGGCCATGGTAATTGTGCCTTCTTAAAAGACTGCGAATCGTTTCCGCACATACTGTCTTGCCAATATCTTTAATATTTTTCGCTCATCACGTTCGGTTAATAGCTTTCTATTACAATTTCTCGGTTTGTTTGGAAATCTGTTTTATATCGTTTAATAATGCAATGAACTGTAGAGCGACTTCGAGTAACGATTTCCCTGATTTTTTTCAAGCATTTTCCGCCTACATGGTGAAAAACTACTAGTTTTCCTATATCTTCAGAGGTTTTTTTTACCTTTCCTGCCCATTTTGGCAAAATTAATCTTAATTTGACAACAAACTTACTCTAACTAATAACAAGTTCTCTAACACGTATTTCATTTCTTTTATTTCTAAGAATATGCTATATTTCATATTTCAAGAAGCAATAGAGTTTAGCGTACGAATACGAATTTGACCTTGAATTTGTTTGTTTTTTGTTTTCTCTTTTAATTCTAATATTTTCATAGTGACATCACACAATAAAGATAATTAGTTATTCACATTAGTAGTAAGCTTAATAAACATTTTTATAAAAACCATTGTTTTTATAAAAATGTTTGTTATTTCTGTGGATAACAAAGTACTACGAATATGAGATTGGTAACTGTAAATCTGAATCTAAAAATGTGTCACATTGAACGACTTCTTTTTACGGTTACATTGCATAGATAGTACAGACATGCCCTCTGTAATGGGACGTAAGAAATTTTTGAACACCCGATACTTAATTATTTATGATTCACATTAATTAGCGAAAAACTATAAATTATCATTTTAGGCATAATAAGCCTTACATTAGCAAGCGTATCCGTTCATACATATTCATACTTTACGAGCGAGAAATGCATTACTCAACCGGCGCATTCGCCAAAGCTGGCATGTGTTCATATGGTATTATTACCGGCAACAGCATAACGCGTTCGTTAGAACTTCGGCGTATAAGTTGACATGTGACGCTAATCCCGTAACGCGATCGTTCAACGGTCCCGGTGTGGAAGCAACTCCCCCCAAACGCGCCGCAAACCGACGGACGTGCATATGCGTATCACGTGACCTGGCATTATGGAATATTATTAGGCGAGCCGTAAGCAAACGCTGAACAACGCTCTATCCACGTGCTCGGGACGACGGAATCGGTCGATCAGCACGCAAACAGCAACAACCAGTTGATGTGATAAATGTTGATGAGGAGGGACGCGTATGTAAGCTCCGGAAATGACATGGAAGTGGCAATTACTTATCTGCAACTGAAAGCGGTGGGAAAGCGACAGAAAGTTTCGCCGTGAAATTTCACCCGAAGCATTTCCCTACGATACCGAGTGAGTTCGTGACCTCGAATTTAAGGATTGTGTTTGAATTGTTACTGAGTATACAGGACTTGTGATGGATGAAACGTAACGGCCAGAGTTTAAATTAAAATGCCGGCAAATTAAAAAGTGTATAATACTTTAGTAAAAATATATTTCCAAAGTTTTGGAAATTGAGTTATAATTTCTTTATTAATGTTCGTCTTAGTTTAGCGTTACTACTGAGGATGGCAACACTGTTGTCGAAATACGTATACAGTTTGTATACATTTACAGTTTATATACGTATACAGTTTATATATTTATACAACATTTTTAAGGTTTGTTAAGTGTGAATTTTCATGAATATTAAATTGCAATTTTTCAACATAACATCCATTTAACTGTATAAGTACTAAAGGTGCGAACCCACGATGACACATTTTTTTTACTCATGATTTATTTAAGTCAGCTGCGAGCAAAATATGTGTCATGATTGAAGAAATTTCATGTCACATGAAACTCTTCTGACGTGAAACTCTGCGACCGTATTTTGGTGTTTCCACATCGATCGGAATATTTATTTCATGAGTTATTTTCAAGATATAAATGTCACCGCTTCTGTAGTGTTGAGTATATTAAGTTCATGCTAGAAAGGGTATCCAAAATGCAAAATAGAAAAAAATTATTTATTTCAAGACAACTAAAAAGAATTCATAGATGTTGGTGCGCGAAAAGGCAGAGAATAGTAACGTTATGAGCAATTTACTAAGAGATTTGACGCAGGAAGATGAAGATTACTACAAAATTTTCCTGCGGATATCGGTTGATGATTTTCATTATTTACTTGAAAAATTAGATGTCGCTGCTTAATTTATATATAGGCAACTTAATAAGTATGTTTACAATAAAGTCAATTAAACATAAATGTACATATGAGAAAATAAAATCCATAACTAAAAATGAAAGATGTAATGAAGATAACTACACTACATAAGGCCACTAGAAGCCAAAGGGTCTAGCAACTGTTTTTATCAGTCAAAAATCGGTATTTTTCAGGTAATGCTAGATAGCTCGATAGAACAAATAGATCGAATAAACAGTTAATTATATATGTATATGTAACGATAGCAAGGACTGTGAGGCAGCACAATAAACACACTGTTCGGATTACTCCTCCCGCACAAAATATTAATTAATTCGGGACGACACGTGTTTCGGAAATACGTGGATTCCCATTAAGTCGAATAACCGAATTCGGTATTATGTATGTATATTTTTTTTTTCTAATAAAATATATTTACATAGGTATATTTTCAAAATAATTATAATAATAATTTCGAATAAAATAATAATAGCATTATTATTTTTCTCGAATAAATACATTATAGGCAAATATGTATTAGTTAGAATGTTATTGTCAATGAATAAGTTAAACATCAAAAAATGTTTCACGATATACTAAATAACTGCTGTAGGTAAGTTAAAAATTTCACATACGTTAAATCACCGATCGTGTTCACACTGTGACATTTATGTATGAAACAAAAGTATCACGAGCGGAGTCTCAGATGACGTTTTAAAATAAGTCACGTGCTAGACGACTATTTGTACAGTGATTGTTGAGTTTTTTGTGTCGTGGCACAGAAAACTCACCAAAAATTTTATCGTGAATTCGCACCTTTATTAACATTGAGTCACGTGAAACACATGTCCCGACTTAATAAATTTCTTGTCGGGTGAGGAGAGATCCTATACATAATAATTAACGAAATAGTAGTCAAAGTTTTAATAATGTAAATAATGGCCAATATAAGTTGGTAAAAACATTATAAATATGGTTTGTAAGTAATGTTCGAAATAGCTCGTAACAATAAGCAGCATATATTTTCTGCGAGATAAATTGTCGAATTGTTGAACTTTAACCAATGTTTTGGGGTCTACATTTGCTAATGATTCTTCAATTGCATGCTGGAATTCCTGCAAATTTTGAAACACGCACGTTTTTTAATTATGGAGTAGGAATAAATCTAGTGCCATTCGCTTAAAAAGAAGTATAATATTTTAATAAAAACCAATTACATATGTTCTGAAAATTTTGTTACAATTTCTATATTCTATTATTATTAATAAAATAATATTAAATTGCAATTTTCAAGATAACGTCCAATTAACTGTGTTGAAATATTCAATCGCGAAACTAATTTCTTAAGCCATCTTCAATAAAAAAATTTGGAGTCTCTTCTATCTGCTGGTTTACAGTTGTTTTAACATCATTTGAGCCCTGAAAGCGCACATAACGTATATACAGGTTTTTCCCAATTTTGGGAAGAAATGATAGTAGCTGGGTGCCAACTTGTACGAAGGTGATACGTTTAAAACTTCCTTAGTTCGACGAGAAATATACGGCCTTGCGTTATCCCGTTGCGGTACTATTACCGCAACAGGCTTTTGCAACTTTCGAGGTCGCTTTTTGATGATCCCTTATTACAATGACCCGGACGATAGATTTGAAAAATATTCCGTGTTGATTTTGGTTCCCTTAGGTAAGGAGTCCACTCAATTTATCCAATCGCAATGGTAAAACGCAATAATCATTACTTAAACAAGAGTTAAACGTGTTTTAAATCGACTGCTGCTTTGTGCCTCCCTCCCTGCGTGACATTTTGTTTCATCATAAAGTAGGGGATCCATGTTCCGTCGGTTGTTATTATTCATTGCCAAAATTAAGTAACTATAACGAGCCAACAGCACTTGAACTTGACGATAAGTATCAGATCTGTGCAGTTTCTGTTCTGGTCCCAACAGCCGGGGTACCCAACCAGTTAAAACCCTGCTCACTCTCAAATGATCGTGCAGAATATCTTAAACATGGCATGTACCAATGCCTATACTTGCACTAACCGCACAAATAATTAGCCATCTGTCGTTCTTGAACAGATTTTCCATGAAAGGGGTGTTGGGGTCGTCTCCTGCAGTGCTTGGCCGTCTGTTACCAATATAATCTCCTAGGAATGTTCTACCAACTACTGATCAACACAATAATAAACAGTACTGCTACTTTAATCGAAAAAAAGCAATGGATGACTTCTTGAGCATTTACAGCGTATTCAATAATAACTACATAAACACTTAAAAACACATCTACATTTGATAAGCGACTGATGCATGCTGATTAGCATCAACTAACGTCTCGTGGTTGGCTAGTTATTGGCTCCAAATTAAACCAGCAGGATCAAAAATCTACTGAACAACCGAAATGTCGTACGTAAAATCACATTTAAGATATACATATTTCTCTTTCCGATCAAATACAGGTTCCAGTTCATATTGTATACAGTAGCCTTCAAAATTTATATCTAATTAGTGTTTAATATCCTTTGTGTATCCACTTTCCCAAGAAAAATTATTCTTTCCATATATTTCTTTGCATTTATCGTGAATATTTGCTACTATAGGTAATACGTTAAAGGTTTAAGAACCGTATTATTACAGCTGCGTGGCTACGAAAAACATGCGCATAAATTGCAGTAAAATCTACCGCAGATGTTTTACACTTACATGCATATCTTTCTACATATATACGTATATATCTGAAACAACTGTCAGGCTTTAAGCATTTCAACAATAATATTAGCAATACATCCATGAATGAAAGCATGAAACTTATGTTTTATCGCTTTGGAATTCTCTTTATCCGGAGTCCATAGCATGCTCTGCAGATTTAACTTTACCAACATCTTTTACCTAAATTGTTTAATGTTTTAGATCATTGTTGTGGAAGACTAAAAACTTAGATTTTAAATATCTTCATTATGTTTATTAAAATTATAAGTAGTTTAGTCCAATGCCTTTCACTATAAATTTACTAAGCTATCTGAAATCTCTTCTTTGTCAATTATTTATTCGATATATTCCTTCGTTAATTTTAGAGCATTTATTTTATATATCTTCATAGTTGAGGTATGATAAATTTTATTTAACTTACTGACTTCTTATTTATATTGGGTAAATTTTCATTTTTATAAGAAAATGCTGAGAAATACTGCATTTGCTATTTTAAGTGTCCTGGATAAAGTTGTTGAGAGAATAATCTGGGGCAACCTGATGCATTTTTTGAGTAGATTTGTTACAATAAACGCGTGTAAACATGGCTTTCACCCGGGGAGGTCAACTGAAACTCCTATATATGATTTGGTGACATACACTTATAAATGCTTGGATAATGGTAAATGTGTTGCCGCCCTCATTTTTTGACCTATCTAAGGCTTTTGACACCGTGGACCCTGAATTTGTTACCAGGAAGTTGTACGCAGCTGGAGTGAGAGGCACATTTCTAAAGTGGATTGAATCTTACATGACGGACCGTTAGGTATTTGGGTAAAGATGACCGGAGTATTGCGGTGTGGATTTCGGCGTGGCACGAGGATCTCGTGTTGGGCCCGCTCACATTCTCGCTGTTTGTTAATTATTTGCCCTCGCATATAAGTGACGGGAAGGTACTGCTTCATGCGGATGATACCACTATTGTTGTGGAGGGAGACCACAGCACTGAGTTGGAAAACAAGTTAAAGACGGTTAACACCGAATTCTCCGAATGGTGCAAGTTTTGTACGGATCGAAATCAGTCAGTATACAGCTTTTTAACTGGAGAAAAATGCCTGACATTTTAGTAGAGGTTGGTGGTGTTCCCTTGAAGCTTTCTGATACTGCAAAATATCTAGGCACTCATATAACACACATTAATTATGCTTGCAATCGGTTAAATAGTTGTTTCTACGCAATACTACAGTTGAAAGCTAGTCTTGATCAGGCAGCCCTACTGAATGTCTACTACGCCTTGGCACACTCGGTTATGAGCTACAATATCATTGCTTGGGGAAATGGAACTACCAAACAACGAGTTTTTTTTTCTACAGAAACGAATACTGAGGCTAATCTTTTATCTAAAAGGTACAGATAGCTGCAAATCAATAAACTATGTACTAAAACGTACCCCAACAGAACTATAAAACACAGATATTTGGGTTCGGTGGCTTAAATAGTAAAACAAAAAATATAAAATACCCTTACCACCTCGATGAGTGAAGAACTCCAGATACGTATTTCGGCAACTAAGTCGCAATCCTCAGCAGAATCTACGAAGAAAGATAATGTTAGACGTCGCACTCCAGGAGATTTGCACCACACAGAACACCACTTGAATCTCCCAGAGTGCGACGTCGAACATTATCTTCCTTCGTAGATTCTGCTGAGGATGGAAACTTAGTTGCCGAAATACGTATCCGGAGTTCTTCACTCATCGAGGTGGTAAGGGTATTTTATATATTTTTATTTTACAATAGAACTACTAAGAGTATATATAAATATGGAACTAAGGCAAGGTACCTCAGAACCGAGAAACATAAGACGTCTTTATTTGAGAAGAGTCCGGGATATGTTGGCCGATTAAAAAACACAATGCACACCTAAAATAGCTTTAAATAAATTGGCATTTTTGTCAAAAGGATCATTTTATTCAACTCAGGAATTCCTAAGCTATAACATTTACTTTTGAATATATTTATTGCTGGATCACTTTGTATGTGAATACTCCTATGCAATTTTACTTTATTTACTTATCTGTATATTAGCACTTGTTTTATGTACCTTTATATTTATACTGTATGTTGTTTTGACGTGTACAATACCATCTATGGTCGACTAGAATAAATACATTATTATTGTTATTATTATTCAATTTTAACTAAATAAGAAACATCTGCTGTAAAGCAAAACTAATGCAATGAATTTCCATCACTTATAACAATGGCGACGGTGAAGAAGCTTGCAATGAAAGAGACAGTTCCATTATCGTTATTATACGAATGAAAATACATTTTTTACAGTAGCTACGAATATCAAGCAGCTAGTCTCTGTAATCACACATTCAAAATGTGGATATGTATGTTGACATAGATAAAAGGGCACAAAAATTAATAACGTGAAATAATATGGCGTACTGATATGCTTTTTATTGCCAATATTTACAGAAACATTAATTGGCACATATAAATATTTGTGTGTAGTTTTATTTATATTATAAACCTCGAACCATTTAACTTGCATATGTAAATGCATCACATAAATTGCAGTAAGTAAAAAAAGTAAAGGGGGAACTCCAAGTTAATCGAGCAGAATGTGATCAAAGAACTGTTTAAACACAGACTATTTACTGTATCAAATTACCGCAGCGAAAAAATCTTTATTAACCTTTGCCGAAATGCTTATACGAATATATTTTTTGCAGTTTTGGGCAACTATTTATTTAGATTTTTAATTGATCATTACACCCCAACAGGTTTCGTCATAAAAGAAAATTAATATACTAGAGAAAATATACTTGGCTATTTTCTGGTTTCCGTATTTTTCTAAGACAGATATACGTATCTTAAGCGACATACGTGTCGCTTAATAAACTGCAATACAGTCACGTTTTGATTCCTTAAAACTATTGCAGAGAAAAATGGAATAATAATGTATTACGAACAATTTTGAATAGCAATTCTAACCATCAACAGAATCAAGATCGGAAACATAACTGAACAGTGCAGAATCGATGCTACAAAGAATGCAATGCAAATTTACATATGAGATAAGCCACCAAATATTAGCTTTTTATTAAAAAACAAAATATACTATGAATTTTGTTTTGAACGTGAGGAAAATTGATGAAGAAAGTAAAATTTATTTGCTACACTTTCACTAACTTAAGCGTACGATATAGTCCTTGTATTTTTCATTTTCAATATCAATTATATAGCGCCAACATCCTAATTTCGTCTGTATGAAAAAGGAAAACATTATACTATGTAACTATGTACTAACTATACTTTGCATCAGGTGTCACATTATCCGGTTACGCCTACGATGTTACGATTTATGTTTACCAGCAACGAGCTTCGTACACATACACAATTGTTGATGCACTCGAACGTACCCAGTACATGTGTAGAATGGATTTATAAATGTAACCATACGAGCCAATTTTAGAGAGATGTTACGCGGATAATAATAGCAAAGGGAATTTATGCCAGAGATTTTTGAGTTATTTAATTAAGTAGGTATACATATGGGATTATTTTACATAAATTAACGTTTAAGTGACAGATCTCTGAATATCGGTGTTATACTTGGTCGACTTGTACATCACTCTACCCTTCCGACAAGTTCTGAAATGTGATTAACGTGCTCGTGAATCAACATGGTCGTGTTAATTGTACAAAATACACTTACACTTAAATCCCACATTCTATTTTCTAAAAGCTCCATAATAACTAATATCAATTTGAAGTAATAGAGAAACACAAATAGCCGGCAAATCTATTTATTTATTTATTTATTATTATAACGACCAACAGGTAATCCCATAAAAGGTCGCAAATATAGATATGTAAACACATGGTAGGTATGTACCCTTATGATAAAAACATAAATAACCTGTATACTAAATAACTAACAACTCAAATTATTATATTAATGAGACATATCAAAGCTACTAATAATTCGGTAACAATCTCTCTTTTGAACATGGCAAAATTCAAATTAAATATATCAAACTGTGCCGAAAGGGCGTTTAGTTCTCTAACCAGTAAACTTAACGGACAATTATATCCATAAGTAGTTCTGTGAAATTTTAAAGCAAATAAGTCACTACATCTGGTATTTTGACAAGGGATACGGAAAGATATCATGGAGAGCAAATCAGGGTAATCTATATGATTATTTAAACATTTATAACCGAAATTAAGCAGGGAAGTTTTACGACGAGAGGATAAAGACGGTAAGTTTAGTAATTTTAGTCGTTCTGGATAAACGTAGATTCTTATCAATATTTAGCTTATATAAAATGTAATTGACAAATTTTCTTTGAACCCTTATTCGAGTAGAATGTCGTATATGGATTCCATATCATAGAGCAATACTCTAAGATAGAAGGAACTAAACCCTTAAACAAAGCAATTATACTGTAAAATCATTAGTTTTCCGTGTAATAAAACCATAGATCTTAAGAGCCTTACAGGTAATATCGTCAATATGTAAATTAAACTTCAAATAGTTTTCGAAAAGTACCCCCAAATCTTTAATCCGATTGACACGGTCAAGAATGATATCCTCAGCTGGGTAGGAATACTGAATAACATTTTTTTCCTTTTATGTGAAAGTAATAGTTTTACATTTGTCTATATTTAGCAACATGTTATTTTCTTTACACCAACTGGAAACAGGTTAAGATCTGTATGAAGCTTAATACAATTTGAGGAGGAAGAAAACGTAGTGAACAATTTCAGGTCATCCGCAAAAAGAAATTTAGAACGATTCATAGGATTGACGGCGGTTTACTTATCACAACATTAAATATGAGTTAGTTGGCACGTCACACATTAAATTGCAGTTTCGTTAGCTGATTTTATAATATGTAATTGTCACATTGATAACTTCTCATTCGGTCTTGTATTGATCTACATTCCGCCTGGGCTGAGCAACAACGATCTCGAACAACTTTTTGATACGCTCGAGATTATGATTTCTGGAAGTGTTTTGATGGTAGACGATTTTAATTCTTCCAATTTTGCCAACCTTGGGAAGCTTATTCACATATATTTGAACCTTTTGCTATCATTCATGATATCTTTACGCTTGCATCAAAATAACGCCGCAA
Source organism: Osmoderma eremita (assembly GCA_031763485.1). Taxonomy (NCBI): domain Eukaryota; kingdom Metazoa; phylum Arthropoda; class Insecta; order Coleoptera; family Scarabaeidae; genus Osmoderma; species Osmoderma eremita. The sequence goes on along the minus strand of JARFOC010110012.1, from coordinate 19,562 downwards.
ATAATGCCAATGGACGCCTGCTGGATCTTATCCTCTGCGACATAACCAGTGATATTCGTCACGTAGGATAATCATCATCCAGCGTTGTAGTATGATGTTGCGCATAATCTCTCATCGCACCTTGATATGTTACCAGCCAACAATAATCTTAGATACTACTTCAGAAAAGCTAACTTTCCAAAATTGTACGCAGATCTCTTGCATACTGACTGGAGTTTCCTATACGATTACACTGACTTTAATGATTGTCTTCAAGCTTTTTATTGGAAACTATATGTTGTTCTGGACCAATCTGTTCCTCTCCAGAGATCCTCCATTCATTTATATCCACCTTGGTTTACTAAGGATATAATATGTAAACTTAAGTTGAAACGGCACTACCACAAGGAATGGAAAGCTAGTGACAATGAACACTAAAAGACAAAAGCGTTGAATTAGATATATCGACAGCAGACATTTGTTACACTCGAGGTATTCAAGGAAAGTTTATTACTGATAGCTCTCGTCTATGGGATTTTGTTAGATCTAAGAAAAAACATTACTAGAATACCAAGTAGACTGCACAACAACACTCAGGAGTTTATTGATCCACTTGTCATTGTTAATGTTTCTTTTTTTTTTTTTTCGTTTTTGCCGAGGTTTACCTACCAAAGAATCTTAGCGCACCTATTCCTAATTGTCCTTCACCTACCTCTATCCCTCATGTTAGCCAAATTGAAATTACTGATCCTATCAAGAAATTTAAAACCACATCCATGCTGGTAACGATAACATAGTTGCGTATTTGGTGAAGGACCGTGCCATGGGTTTTGTTAATCGTCTCTACAGAATCTTCAACTTGTTGATACTTTCCCGAAGTCCTGGAAAATTGCAAGAATCCGTCTGGTTTTTAAGAAAAGTGACAACACTGATATTGCTAACTATAGACCCATTGCCAGTATGTCTACGTTTGCCAAGGTCTTTGAAACCGTGTTGTATAGAATCCTCTACTTCAAATGCCGTTTCTTTATTGCACAATCTTTCTTTGGGATTTGTCCAAAATCTTTCCACCGTGACTAATTTGTGTTGTGTAACGCAGAGATTCTCGACGATAATGGTCAGATGGACGTCGTATACACGAAATTTTCTCGCGCTTTTGACACGATTAATCATACGATTCTACTACATACATTATCGGCGAATTGCTTTCTACAATGGTTATGAGTTCGATATTTTTAAATCAACTTCGGGAGTACTCAAGGCTCCAATCTGGGTCCATTTATGTTGACCTTGTTCATCAACGATTTAATTACATCTATACATTGCACTGTATTAGCCTACGCTGACGACTACTGCAGCTCTCTTACTACGTAATACATTTCATTTTTCCTTTTATTTTGTGTCTTTTGTCTATACTCACTTTTGAGGCAATGAATAATAATTTTCTGTCAAGTTTAAATTATGTAGAAACTAAAATTGAATGATCTGCAAAATAAAATGCTCTAGAATTAATTCATACCGTTTAAGTCAAAAATATTCTTCAAAAATATTTATAATTTAACTTCAGTAGTACTCAAGGCACCAATCTGGGTCCACGTATGTTGACCTTGTTCATCAACGATTTAATTACCTCTATACACATTGTACTGTATTAGCCTACGCTGACGACTTCAAAATTTATCATCCTATAACGCATTTTAGTGATGTAGCGTTTCTGCAAGACAACTTGGAAATCATCTACGACTGGTGTTTAAAGAATAAATTAACACTAAATATCAATAGATGTTATGTACCTAGTTTCACCAGGAAGAACAACGTTGATGCCATTGATATCGCAGGCTTTGTGCAAGAAATGTTTAATTTGACTTTGTAATTGTTTCACATCTTTATCTTTTACTTATTTAAAGGTGCAGTTATGGCATTCATTCAGTGTTTTGTTATTTATTGTTAATGCAATCTACATTTCAAATAGTCACATTAAAAGTAATTCCTATTAAATATTTACCACAATAGACTTTGCAAAAGCTAAACTAATCCGTTAATATAAAGGTCCTTTCCTTTCCAATAATAAATAATCTGTCCGCCTGAATTTGTTATCATATTATCAGATTTATCGTTTCAAAAGTTAAAGTAAACAGGAAACTACAGAAACTGCAATAATTAATTTTTAGATAAAACAAAACTCGATAAGATACGATAAAAAAATTAACAATTCAGTTGTACATACACATATACATACGGGAGCGTATATACATAAATTACAATGATAATCCCATCAAAATACCAAATCGCATTGAAAATTGTCCTGATTATTCTATGCATGGCCCCACATATATAACCGAAATTGAATTTAAATGTAAATCGTTATAATTAAAAGCGGCCAAACATTGAAATTGACCGATATATCAAATGTATCCGGTCCTGAAAATTCCAGGATAAATTAAATATTCAATAAAACAAATAATGTATAAATAAAACACTTAGTATTGCTTCAAGAACAATATGTAAAATGTTCTATAAGAGGAAATCAGTATAACAGTATAAAGGATTGGTAATAATTAGATTAATAGTTAAATTAATAACTAAAATTAGCATGAAGGTGGCTGATCGCATTTATATTAATCAGTTTTTCATAAGCATAAACACATCCATAATCAAAACATCTAAAACCTGTGATTGCTTTTTGTTGGGGCACAAGTACTTTTTTAACAACATATTAAACACCATCTGACTTAGACAAATTATATTCTTTTGAGCCGATCACACCTCAATATTTTAATTTTCCGCCTACGCCATCTTATACATTATTATTTATTTGCTCCACCTTAAAATAAAAATCAAATTGCAATAGACAGCGAAAACCATAAAACTTTTCAGTATAAAGACGAATATGTTTCCGAAATAGGTTACAAATAACTGGATGGAAATAATTAATTTTCTGTTTTCCAGTGTAAAACCGGTTTTGCACCTGCACGACACATGTTCATCACGTGATCACTCCATCTGTTCGGTGAACAGAGAATGGAAGGATTTTGGCAATTTTGAAAATTCTGCTTATTATTGAATGCTATCTTTCTGTAGTATTTAATAAGACATTTAATAATATTTGCGGTGTATTTAGCTCTGGTACAAAATAATAAAAGATAAAATACCGGAGTATGCCACTGGCAATGTACAAATAAACAGTCTTAAGAATTGCGCGAATTCGTCATTCAAATAAAACGGACGATAACGCAAGTGTAGTATTCGTATCTTAAACCGTGAAGGTTTAAAATTAAATCGTCGGTCACCCCAGTAGCATACAAAAACAGCAGATTAAATTTTGAATGAAATTGATTGAGTTTTATTTCTTAAGACATATAGGTAGTATAATTTTTAAATTTCAAATATTTATAGATGTGTAGTGTCTTGAAACGAGGTTGGATCTAATCAATTGATTATTCCTTTCCTAAATAAGAGAATGATATTAAATAAATGCAATATCTGTCATTCATAATTTATTGATATACACACACACATTCAGGAAATATACCGAAAATATTTTTATAAAATATTGAAGAACCAACAAACAATTTAAGCATTAAAATTATTTCATTGACTGTCATCGACCTAACAATATAATACAAAATCACAAAAAATACTTATCCCTAAAAAGAACCAAAATTCAAAAATTAGTATTTGTATTGATCTTTCAAACTCAAGAAATGTGTATGCATATTACGCAATTCTTCTTTAATGGCTTGCGTTCGTATACTTTCAAACACACCCACTGTGTTTTCTTTGAATTCACGTGGAAAAGCTAATAAATCTAATCCGGATGAATCCCATTCCAAACAATCACTAACATTTATATCAAACTTATCATTGTAACTCTCCAAAAAATTAAATCCTTGTTTAGGATTCTTTTCTTCACCAATATTTTCCTTGTTACTCAACTTCAGTACGTTCTTTTTTAGTTTTTCTTTCGCACACTTCCCAGCAGCCTTGGGAAAAGCTTTGTCACACAGTTTCAGGCCCTTTGGTGATTTCTTCTTATTTTCTGATAAAATACCAGACACCCCTTGTGATATAACAGGATCCGCTGCACAAGAGGTATTATTTCCTGATGTAGTTTCTGCCTTACAATCACTATTGGGTTCAGGAATATCACACTTGAAGTAGATTGTTTGTTAATACTCAGAAATCAAGATCAACACTAAAAATTTGTTTAGCCAATTAAGCAGGAAAGAGCAAGAATTGTAAATGACAGCTACTTAAGATAGGCATAAGCAGATTTTTTAATATTTAGAATTTAAAATTACTACAAAATGGTTTGTTTAGCTAACCTAACTACATATATATATAAGATCTTTGCAAAATTACTTTAGTTCCATGGTAGCGTTATCCAGAAATTAGCTTTTAAATATTGTTAAAACTAATTTTAAGAAAACTAATTTCAGGAAAAGCATGCAATCGATTTCAAACAAATTACATGATTACAAATGATATTCCAAATTACATAAGGTTTTAAAAGAGGTATCACTGAATACCAAGGGCAATTAAAAAAATTTAGGGTTGGCACTTCTACGGCTACAACGGTAAAGGTATAAAGAGTATTTGTTATGTAAAAGTTGTCCCCCTACGAGCAAAACCTGATGTATCTCAGCGATTTGTAAAAAATGTCTTGATTCTTAAGTAAGCTTCTGTAAACCCTCTTCGTAAAAGGGCGATCCAAATTTGTAAGATACTGCCGTGCTTCCCCCTGACCTTCGTCGTCATCTTCAAACATTTTACCCGACAAATGATCTTCCAACGGCCCAAACAAATGAAAATCAGAAGGAGCCAGGACTGGGGACTCATCCGTTTTCGCTGTTGATGGTTTTTTTTTTCGCACACCTTCAGGATCATCGTTCAGAGCTGTGAATCCACTTTTGAACTGTTTACACCAAACACTAACTTGTTTTCGACTCATAACGCCTTATCCGTAAGTTTTCAGCACCTTTTCATGAATTTCGGTAGGTGTTTCAGTATTTGCAAGCAAAAAACCAGTGACCGCTCGCACTTCAAACTTGGAGTATGTTTCGATCGGAACTGACATTGTGCGGCTGTTGCAGTGAACCTAAGACAATGACAACAGCCATCTATGCAGTACATATGCACATCTAAAATGCGTGTAAGTTTCAACCTGATCGGACCGACATAGACGGTGTGTCGCGCAAACGTACCTTAGTAACCGGACATCCCTCGTATACGAAACAATACCAAGTTTTTCATTTCTACATTATTTGATTTATAATGATGTTTCACCAAGTGGCGAGAGCTATAGACTTAGCTTCCAATTTTTTTATTGTAAAGCTGCTTAAATCGAATGGTCGATTTAAGGTGATATACTTTAACAGCGGCGGCTCGTGAGCATTATTATATTATATTCAATGGGTGGGCAGCGGTTGACACAAACGCTAAACATTTATTATTATTATTACCACTATTAAAAACAAATAAATTGTATCTCAAAATTTTCATTTTCTTTAGTTATATTTGGGTGGGTAGCGCCTATCCTGACACCCCTGACGAGCCGCCACTGTATTTTAATATCTCAAAGCAAATACTTTTATGAAAGAATTGTTACATACAAATTTTGATACAGGAAAGATTCCATAAAATAATCAACCCACACCTGACCTAAAATTAATATTAGATGAGATATTTTGAAAAAATCCAAAAATAAAAGTCCTTAAATATTAATAACACACTATTTCTAAAACTTGCTACTAAAGAAAAGAATATTGCTTTAGGAAGTGCTACTTTAATTACTCTTATATTTTGGTTGTCTTAAAATATCTCATCCCACATTAATGCTATCTTGTCTAAAGCGTCTGCTTTGAATTTATAAGAAAAAATGTTCCACAAAAATAATCAACCTAGTTGTGAACCATCGTACATCTTGTGCGCGATAGGTGTATAGCTACCCGACGCTAAAGATGCTTCATAGCATAAAATTCCTTTTCTCTAACCAATGAAAGGAAATCATATTTAGTTCTTGTAAAGTTTAAACTGCAAACTAAAAGGACTTCTTGATAGAAAATATGTCTTCTCAGATCTCACAAAAACACAAAAACTACTGGCGTGGTGCGATAACTGAGTGGGTGATTGAACAACACCAGAAACACTGGCACCATGTAGCGGTACAGAAACACAGCAAACAGAAGATGAGGAAACCATGATCTTCTTCAACCTGATCGGAGCGACAAAGGCGGTGTGAGGCGCAAACGTACCTTAGTAACCGGACATCCCTCGTATTTATAGTAATTGAAAGCCGTTTGAAGAATATATCTACCCGGTTGGTTTAGTATACAAAGAGTGTAGGTCAATGTTATTTCACATTACTAAAGAAAAGGTATTCTTTTGTATGCATGCGTAAATGTCTGTCTACATACATGCATATTTAATCAGTTCCATTCGACCCACGTCAATCAATTGAAAATAATGTTGCTCTCTTACTACGTAATACGTTTCACTTTTCCTTTTATTTTGTGTTTTTTGTCTATACTCAATTTTGCGGCAATGAGAAATATAATTTTGTGTCAAGTTTAAATTATGTAGAAACTAAAATTGAATGATCTGCAAAATAAAATGCTCTAGAATTAAATCCTACCATTTAAGTCAACTATAAAATATTTTTCAACGTTGTATCATTTTGAAAAAAAAATAACCTCAATCATATTTTAGGAGATTTCAGAGAATATTATTTAAAAGATAATTTCTAAGAAATGTTTCTAAGATGTTTCCATATAAAGTAATAAGTGATATCCAAAACGCATCTTCAATATCCGAAAAATGCCATCTTTTTCAGAAAATTCCTAATTTCTTAGAAAGTTGCCTTCATTGGAACTATTTTATTCAATACTAACAAATATCTTTCTCATACCACAAAAACTTCGCATTAAAAACCCTATCTGCTGCATGTTTACATAAGCAGTTATCGAATGTTACATTTCTGGAATAACAGTAATATAATAATTGTTACCGCGAATCGAAATTCTTGTACGTAGTGTAATATTGAAAAACCAGTACAATCCTGAAATGTGAATTCACAAGATGTCGCTACTATCCAAACAGCAGGGGTCACGATGGACCTATTGATTGTTTGGCAAACGGACAATTTCAAGAAACTCCCAAATTGTTAGCCTCCGCGTTCAACAGACGACTTGAACTAATACCGGTTATTTCCCGCGGGGACTTCAAGAAGCGAATGCACGTGAACAAACACTTGAGCACCTCAGTACACGTTGAATTCTGCTCTCAATATTGGTCCGATTTATTGTAATTCTAGATCATTTTAATCCTAAAAGATCATACTTGCTTCTTTTTTATTTTTACTTTTAATTCGCTTTATCGAGAAAGTATCATTACGTATTTCTTATGTAAGAAAATATTACAAACTATTCCAAATTTTAATAACTATTTAAAGCTTCCAAAATGATTAATAGAATATTCGTAAATGACTTTATAGCTAATACAAGGCTTACCATCATCACCAATAATAGAATTACAGCAATTACCTGAAACAAAAAGAAACTATAGTTAGTAAAATAACCTTCCCCAAATAATTGATGTGCTTCGTAGGTAATGATATAAATAACGTGCGATCATAGCCATAGGATGGTAATTTTAGATTATCTATACTGTTCACCATAAAATGCAATAAAGTGTATAAATAATTTATTTTATCAGTAGCAATTATCAATATTGATAAAAAATAAACGTTCAGATAAAGTAAATGCATCAAATACAAGTTTAATTTCTGACAATAATTTGTGTATGCAATAATGTGGACACGTTTCAGTTTTTAATCAGCCAAATTCATTCGCTGACATTCAATTTGTGTGAACAACAATTTTTTCTATGAACTATTTTTACAAATATACGGAAGTTGAGTTACTAAGTTGCTTACTAAGGAGCAATACGATTTGTACAACCACTATGAATGGATATCAGAAATGCATAGATGAATAATGACAAATAAAGTAATACTTATTCAGCTGATCGCATGTCCCATTCTTCTCTCCAGGATTGTTATGTAATATAAAATAACAGAAGACCAGTTTGAAATAGTAAAGCCAAATAGGAATCCACTTAGCTGTTCACTAACTCTAGATACTCATTTCGACAACTAAGTTACCATCCTCAGCACTGTTTCTACCGTTTTCCTTGCATATTCCACTGAGGATATATGTAATTGATAGAAGTATTGCAGCTATTGTAATACTTTTGCTTCCAAATTAACAGACAAATCGGGACGGCAAGAATCTGCAGGTTCTAAACGAACAAGATTTGTAATAGATCAAGTTTTAGAAAATTGTATTAGATTTACTTACAATTTATAAATAAAACAACGTGAGCGCATTATCCTGAACAACTTTGTAAAAATTGTCTTACTAGTGAATACATATTTCCAAATCAAAACTTTCGGTAGCAATTCTTATTACTGGTACCTCTTTTCATAGTTTCTGTTAGATTTGCAAAAAAGTACGAAAAATTCTGGCAACCCCGGATTAGCGTATTTAGTTAAGAATGATTCTAGCGGCGCCACAATGAAAGTTCTTTCAGAATATTACTACAAATACCCAATAATTGTATACTTTTGAATACAACTCCTTTTATATTTTTAAATAAAAAAACAAGCACTTTGAAACGATTGTTATTGAGATTCATACGCAGTTGTTTATGTATATCTTGCAATAATGTTGGCTTTTATCGACAATTTAGCAGGCGCAAAATTATGTTACTTACAATTAGTCAAAACAAAGCCGGTTGTCAATAATACATTTTTAAAAACTGAGCTTCTTGTACCTGAACAAAAAAATATGTAGGCGATAATCCAATACCATATGTGATTGACGAAATGGTAACAAAAAGTGGTCGTACAGTTTTACGATTAGCGCCATACCACTGTAATTTAAACCCATTCGAACTTGTGTGGGCGTACAAGTGAAGCATCATGTAGCTGCCAACAATAAAACCTTCAAGGTAGCAGAAGTAAAAACTTTATTAAAAGAAGGGACCAACCTTGTAATATCTGCGAAATGGACAAATTGCATAAAACATACTAATGCAGAAGAAAATAAAATGTATGAGCTTTATAACATAGTTGACGATATAGTGGATGAATTGATTATTACTGCAAACACAGGATCTTCATCAGACCTATCAACGGAATCTGATTGTTAATAATAACTGTTTAATTAATGCGTTTATTTCAGTTTTGTTAAAAAGGAAACAAGTGAAAATATGTCAAATATTTGTGTTTTCATACATTTTAACAATGAACGATAACAATTTGAACTTCACAGGAGCATTTGATTGTTGCCTACATATAATAATAATTAGAAGGTGATATCTTACTGGATCACACATGAATTTGTTAAAGATTGCACATATTATATAGCTATAGGAAAGAATACGTGGGTTTTAAATCCCCGTATAAAAAAATAACCAACAAGGATATACATTATAGTTTATGATTTTCCGTAAACTATAATTATCTATCATTTTAATCAGCTGTTCCTATTGAAATAAATTTGAATTTGCCGCAATTTCCGAATATATCCCTGTGCTCTTGTGTGATACGTCCGCAGATCACAGCGACCACTGTTTTCTTAACGTGAAAGGAGTTCGCACCTTCACATGAATTAATCATCATTTTATTTGCATAGTCATCCAAATAGGGTTATCGTCCGTTATAGGTCTCGTGAAAATTTACATATGAACGTTCCGAATAATCCAAGTAACGTGTATAATAACGCTGTATCACGTGCGTTTATCATTAGTCTCGCCTTCTTATGGACGACCGCCTAATTCATGTATCCTATAACCAGCTATATTCCTTCCGCACTGTATATTCTTTCCTCGTGGCCCTTAACTTGTCGCACCGCGTACTGTGTAAGCGTGTAGGCCATTCCTGATATAAATGCTGGCACTATATCTGTAAACAGATCGCGAATTCATTGGCGTACTTGGTACGCCACGAAACTACTTATTATTATATATTATTATACTTATTATTTTATAAAACAATCTAAACGGATTAATATAATTAAACCAATCGAAGGTGTCCATTTTTTTATCGTCAGAATACTGAGTGAGGAAGAATGTCACTGTGCAAAAGGGGCAGAAAATAACAAGTATTATTTACAATAACTTAGAATACTTGAATATTATTACATTGTAAGAATATGTTAACAATGTAGAAACATTTTGAGTTTCCTTGTCCCCATGATAAGCAAAAAATTATAGAACATTTCTCCTACTAGCACGCGCCCATAATCAATGCGTTTTCTATGAAAATGTAGGTCAAGTTAATACGGATCTAATACATATTACATAAACATATCTAATACATATTACATAAACATAATAATGCAAGCTCGATTTGAATATAATCGTCAACTACGTTTTCTGTGCGTTGTTTATTTATAGCGAGGAAGGCAATCATTTCGACACGTACCCATTAAAAATTTGATCGTCGCCCGTGCCAAAATGTGCAAAAGGACAACAGGTATTATCCCGTATCAGCACCTACGCGTTAGGACTGTCAAACACGGAACGTAATAGCGGTGCCTCCGTCTAGATATTCGTAATATTTATAGACTCGGTAAACTTCATACAAATCATATAGGACAGTCTCCCTGAACATCACCTGACAATGACCGAATGCTCGCTAAATCAACGGCACTCTTACTTACAAGGCCGCTATTCATCATTAAGAATTTTGAGGAGGGGGTGAATATACATGCATCCTGAAGAGACTGTGTCCTCGATCCGCACGGCAACTTTGGTTTGGAACGATTTGGGAGTACTGCTTTTTGTTCGTCCAATGTACGACGGATATTATTGAATGGTGCTTCAGAAATGTATAACTAAAGGTAGTCTATTTAGTGAAGCCCTACGAAGGATATTTTCTAGCGTTGACTTTCAATAGGAATAAGTGTTCTTAAAATAAGAGATCAGAAGTGGCACCCTTGCATCCATGCCAGGTTTTGATTTATTATGCTACTAAAACAATCCAATGATACACACATAAAGAAATTTCGGGAAAGATGTTATTCGTATGGTTGGTGTTGGGAATTGCATAAATTATTACATCTAAAACTGCAAATTGTAATCAAATTTGATGCTAGTATTCACTTTTCCCGAATAAATTACATTTTAAAATAAGTGTAAAAAGAAACGAGAAATAATTTGACACAAAGAAGGATAAATTCAACACATTTCTAACACCGCAAAGTAAACAAATCATCCGAAATTGAGCAAGAGATCAAAAAAGAGTTAAGCCAACACTACATAATAAAATACTTTATCTACATTAGAGAAAGTTATAGCCGATTTTAATCCATAAAAATGAAAAATATTATCCTAAAAGTGTTAGTTTACACCTATTTATGTATTTCTTGCATACTGGTAATTCCCAAAACAGGACGTGAAGAAGAGCGTTCGCAGTATCTATTGCGCAATTCCGACTCGTCACTACAGTCATGATGGAAGCGTGCCCACTAAGTACAAGAGAAAGAAGTGGGTGACAGTGGATGCTGATTGTGTAAAGATATTATTGATAACAAGGGTAAGTAGCTATACATATATTTAAAACTTAATATTATATGAACATAATCAGGGCCGTCTTAAGTTAAGTAGGGGCCCTGATCACTAGAATGCTTGGAGCCCTTTAGAGTGAAATTTAGAATCGATACTAACAGGAACGTGCAACGTTAGCGTCGGTATTTATTTTTGAAAATTTACAAACATATGCAAATATACTTAAAAATCTATACCGATATATAAGAGGTGCTTTCCTAGACTTTCGAGTGACAAAATCACGAATGACATCTTCAAAGTCTATTTTTTAAGCACCTCGCTTTCAATGGACAGATGACTAATTGACTAAACAAAGACTTTATCTTACCTAACTAAGCAATTTAGCTGGGCGAAGCGAATAATTTGAAATGCTTTGGTATGTAGAGTAAACAAAATAATTTTGCACAGATTGGCTAAGACTAAACCAGCATACAGTTTGAAAACCCTGTAATAGTAATCGAATCTTGTATAGTCATTGAAAAATTTATCATCGATTCCGCTAGTGACAGCAATGTTTGGGAGCCCCATTCATCGCGGGGCCCTGGGTTCTAACCCAGTTAGGTCATACATAAAGATTGGGATGAACATAATAGATAGTAGAGTGTGACGCAATATTGACAGCTGTGGGTACAGTTCCCCCATAAGTATTCATACGGTAAAAAATCGTATATTACAGAAATCGCCGTGAAAAACTATTTCTCAGAATACACACATGCATAAAGGATGTGTACGTGTATGTACATTATTTCCCTTAATTTTTTAGTAAAAGCTACAGACAATTTATAAGTGCTTTTACGAGTCAACATCTCTAAAGCCTAAATATTATCCGTATATTTTGGGTTTTGTTTTAATCATTTATACACTTATATATAAATAAACGCATCATGGTGTTTATTTCTGTTTTTATATTATTACCTTGAATATTTTTTTCTTTTACAGGAATTGTTTGATAACCCAATATCCAGGACTGGATTTTTAGTGTCCAGACAAAAGACATCGATAAATTCATTGGAAACAAATAGGTGCGTAGCAAACAGCGTCCTTCATCAATTATGGAAGACAACGAATGTATTGAAAATTCTATTTTATTGTTAAAGAATGCTTATATAAAAATCCAAAAGGAGTAAATTGTTGAACATATGAAGCTAACGTTTAATCATCGAGATCAGTTACAGCATGATATACATGAAAAATATCCTAGATTTAAGGATACTCCTGGTTGATATGTATTTTCGAATTAATATTCTGCCAAACAACGATTATTAAATTATTAAAATTTCCCAAAGTTACTACTATAAAGGAGGTATTTCCAACCTTACCATATAAAATACAAGCTGCATATAAAGCCGAAGAGGGACCAGAGCAAAACGGCAAACGCATGTTGCGAATCATTTTTTAATAACAATCTCTCTTTTTACTTTTAGAATGGGATACAGACACAAATATCGTAATAGCTTTACCATATCTATTTTCCCCTACAGCTCGAGGATAAGTTGTTAAAAAGAGAAGCTTTAAAAAAGCGTTCAACCGTTTACTATCTTATTATCAAGTAAATTATGCGATTGTTTTTGGAAGCTATAGCCCCACTAATAAAACATTGTGTGAATTTTATCTTATTTTGGACAACGAAATTTTGCCTGTTGGGTCCAAAACCGGGTTAGGCGGGCTAGATGAATTGTTTCACGTTTGTGTTCAAGGCTGACCATAAGGTAACAAGGAACAAACCTACTTACAAATAGTTTGCAAATAGTGAAAAACTCTTAGTAGTCTAAAATATTATAATTTTGTGAATGAAATATTTTTACCTTATGGCGAAATAGGAGGTTATGCATATATTTCCTGTAAACACGAATTATAAAATAAAGAGTATTTTTTATATTTGTTTAACTTAATTTCAACTGTTTTTCATTAAACTTTTTAATACATTCGTATTAGATTACTAAACACCTATATTTTTTTATGTTACTACAAAAATATAACCATGCCCTGAATGAAAAAACTGTTTGAAAATTATATGCTCTAATCGTATTTAAAGCGTAGGTACTTTAAGAAACTTAAAACAAATTAAATTATTATTACACCTACTCCATGGCATTAGATAAATTTTATTGCAAATTGAATGTAAAAGTGTATTACTATATTCAAAGGTTTGTATTGTTCATAGATTTTAATTACATTATCTGTATAAATTAATAATATTATTTGGTAATTCCAGCAGAAAGAATCAGAGGAAATCCATCATTACTTTTATCCGTAAAACATAGTGGCGGTACCGATGGCAATATGGTCAATGAAATACAGAAAATATATCTGCTACCACAGCCCGGCTACTACCGCATCAGAGCAGCGTGCAACGCCTCAGGGCAGCCATGTCAAACATGCGGTCCACTGAGCATTTTCCTGCGGCCCGAATCAATTTTGAAAACAGCGAGTTAATGTGGCCTGCAAGCGTGTTAAAAACCGGTTTTGAACATTCTGGAAAGAACTGTCTAGAAATTGCAATCCGTATATAAGCCAATACGGCTCGATTGAGTTCAGTTTGTTTTTAACATGTCTGTTTCAAAACCAAATGGAAGTAAGAGGAAACTTGTAGATGAGCATCGTAACTTTCAGGAAAAGTGGGAGTTAACAGTTTTTTTGCTGTGAAGTAAAAGACAAAATTATTTGCTTGATTTGTAAAAGTACAGTCGGTGTCTCAAAATTATATAAAATAAAACGTCACTATGATATTCGTAAAACTAAGTTTGACAAGTACAGACATGATTAGAAACCAAAAGTTAAATACGTTAAACAACGAAAGCAAAAAAATGAATCTGCCGGTCAAGCGAGCTACGTACTGTCGCAAAACACTCAAAACCATTGAAGGGAAATTTATAAAAGAGTGCCTTATAAAGGCCGCAGAAATTCTAAGTCCCGGGAGCGTGAAGGCTTTTCAAAATATATCCCTGTCCCGCAATACTGTCGCTGAAAGAGTTACTGAGTCGGCTGCCAATATAAGTGATCAAATAACAACAAAATCAGACTCTTTCTTTCTTCTATTGCCTGTGACGAAAGTACAGATGTGTGTGGTGTGGCGCAACTCGCTGTTTTTCCTCGTGCTGTTGATAGAGATATCAACGTTTATGAAAAATTACTGGAATCAGTACCATTGCAAGATACAACAAGTGGGGAGGATATTTTCAATGCTGTTTATGGACATCTGCAAAAGTACAATTTAGATTTGTCAAGACTGTGTTCCGTTGCAACAGACGGAGCTACTTCAATGACTGGAGTAAATAATGGCTTCATTAGACAAAGATCAGAGAAACGTGCAGTGACAAACCAGATTTTCATCATGTTCAATGTATAATCCACCAAGAAGTTTTATGCTCAAAAGTGATCAAGTTGGAAAGCGTTTTAAAGTCAGTGAAAAAAATTTTAAACTTCATAAGGTCACGTGGCTTTAATCAGCGACAATTTTCTGCGTCTTTACATGATTTAGAGAGTGAGTACACTGGTTTACCTTATTATGCAGAGGTGCGATGGCTTTCGCGTTCTATGGTTCTCGATCGGTTTTGGAAACTCAAAGAACAAAAACGCTTCTTCATGGAAGTGAAAGGACAAGATGTCAGCTTATTATCCGATGTACCTTTTTTAGAAGATCTTTCATTTATGGTAGATATCACAAAACACTTGTCGGACTTAAATACGAAATTGCAAGGACCCCATCAAGTTATAACAGATATGCATGATCAGTGAAAGCTTTCAAGTATAAGATGATGCTGTGAGAAAAACAGTTAGCAGTTGATAATCTGTCACATTTTCTGACTTATAACGCGTATCAGCAAAGTACAGTTTTCCCAATATCATACAAAATGTATGCAGAGAAAATGGGAAGCCTTCTGGTAGAATTTGAAAAGCGTTTTCAGGATTTTAAGTCGCAAGAAAACAATTTTTCTTATTTACTGGTCTCTTCACTATCGATATTGATAAAGTTCCCCCTCACTTGCAGATGGAAGTGATTGAGATTAAGTGTCAGACCGATTTAAAACAAAAATTTTATAGTGTTGGTACATTCGAATTTTATAAGCACTTGCCTGTTCAATACCAAGAAATGAGAAAATTTGCCTGTAAAATCCTGTTAATGCTTGGAAATACCTATAAGTGTGAACAATTATTTTCTTTGATGGAAGGAAACAAATCTCCCGCAAGATCGCGATTGACGGACGCACACTTGGACACAATTTTAAAAGCTATTTCCGCCGATAAATTCACACCACAAATAGACAACTTAATTAAAGGCACAAGATGTCAAATATCTGGCAAAATACATTAATGTTTGTACTTTTTTGTAATGTTCTTTTTATTGGAAGTCTAATAAATATACTTGTCCTCTAATTGTACTTTCTTTCGTTAAGATTTTCAGTAGTTTGTCTTCTTTAAGATTAGGTTTTGCGGTCCTCATGCTTTTGGCCCACCAGTGACTTTGAGTTTGACATAGCTGCTTTAGGGTTAGTTAGTTAGGGTTAGTTCCATACGGGGTCCGTATCGCACTGTCGTGGGTCTCGACGCCACACTATTACACGTACGTATGTACGTTCGTACAACACCAATGCTAAATTCCTTAGTTTACCTGTGTTTTCATTTGTATTGATAGGTCTACATCCCTCTTCTCAATGGATCTTTTGTAAAACGTTTAAATTCCTCTGCATATATATATTCATAAAGAATTCTCTTAAAAGGCTTTTATATATTAACAAGTGTGGATGATTCATCAATGATAGAGGATGCATTTTTATTTTCATTTACAGCAGCTGTTTATATAGCGACAATATACATACCAACATAACGCGCATTCGCAACTACGTTGCCCGAGTTCAAAACTCGTACGACAAAAAGTAAATCCCGTTGCGGGTGACGAAATCCGTACGCACATCGTGCTCGTGTCGCACTCGCCACGGACATGTGTGGCCTATCGCACTTAAACCTGTGTTATTACTTCGGAACGGACGTCGTGCGAGTCTCATGCGGAGCTCGTGTCAGATACGCCCCGGATATATGTGGCCAGAGCTTTAAAGCGTTAAAATAATCTTATAGCGTTTGAGAGTGAAATTTAACTACATTAATATTTATCTGTTACACTTTTTTGAATAATCTTAACTCCATCAAAGATTGAAATCACTATCACAGCAGTCAAATGCCTCACTTTCGGAGTCTCATTGTTATAGCAATTACGTGAAGCTCGACTCCTTCGTATTCGTTAAGAATTTTTCATAGAAGGGATAAATATTTCACTTTGAATACAAACAGTTTCTAACTTCTAACATTAAAATCACTAACTCCGTCTATTTTAACACCAAGAACGGATGGACGCTAGGCAACACCCGGAAAAGAGTTGAAAAAGTGTTAGAATTAACTCCAGATGTTTATGTGGGCAAAACAAATTAAATATCATAGAACGCTCGTAATCTGAATTGAACACATTAGATAAAATCAATACAAATAAGTTTTAAATTACTGATTTAATCCTTGTTTGTTGATTACTATGGAGAAAGTACCTTCCAATGATGCAAACTTAAACTCTTGTTCCTATTAAAAAAAACAAGATGGCGGTACCCTGCAAGTATCAGTTGCATAGAACAAGTGCAACTTATTGTAAAAGATTGTGTTATAATAAACATGAAAAAATATTCTTGCCAATTAGCGGTCGCAGCGATTTGCCTTATCAAACCTCATTAGCGCTACTAGGGGATAATTACATTAATCTGAATATGATAACTACCGTTATCATAAACAGTTTAACGCTACCAAATCTCAAACCTAAATGTGTTAACATTGGCTATTAGGTTATTTCACTTGTGGCAATTCTTTATACGCACTCTGTATAAAAGGACTGTATACATTCTTCTTTGACATACCAAACAACGTGAAACCAAGGATAAAACATGACGTCATATATGAAAATAAACTGTTTTGTGGTTTTCGAGTTACCACTGTTTCTGCAAAAAAAATGAAAAATCACATATCTCAAAGAACATAGTCCTACGTCCAAACGCTTTCAAATTTAGCAATAAAATTTGTTGTGTGGATTGGTTGAGATTGAGTGATGACGTCAGTAAATGTTTACCGGATGTACAGGCTGGTCATCAAGAAGGTATTGACTTTACTAACTTCAAAATGATATATGTATATTAATTACATTCTGCATCAACCTATATTAGATTTCCCTATACTATATATACTATACTCTGAGTTGTAATTAATTTAAATAACATAAATTCTTTTAAATCCTTATTGTGATATGTGAGGGCATAATTACGTGTGTTATTTTATACCTTTCTGATCTCATCCCTGCACAAATAAAAACATTATCTTGCCAAATTATTGTTAGTATATTCTTTAATTACTAATGTAGCATATTTTACACTTGTGCCATTCAAATCATAAATTCCTATATTCTCATTATTTTCTTAAATAAAACTTTTTTATTTACTTGACTAATTTTATTTTATAATTAAAAAGACCAAGATCTATATTAATTTTAAAGTGTAGTAAAATAACAAAACCTAGGGACTTCAAACGCCGTGCATTCGACAAAACATCACGGACATCTGTCTACATTTAGGCTTGGATGCATTACCTTCCCGAGACCTCGATCAAGACAGCAGATTTTTAAAAGAACTAAGGTACGTAACAGAAACGTCCACGGTAAAAAGAAACACGGAATATTAAAAAAAACACACTTTCTTCATAAAGTGGTTGTGTCTCGGAGGTTTATGAAAAACGTGTTCATTCTTAAATATTCAGTGTTTCGTTTATCCGCGCACAGGCTGTACTCAGGATACAGTAACTAATTTCGATTTAAGAATAGTGTTTCTGCAAACGCGAAATTACCATTTTGTCCTTGAAATTATATTCATAACAAGCGTTGTCGTTAAAAAGGAACAACTACACCCATACGTATGTAAATATGTATAACACAAGAATTATTTAAGATACCAACCAAGATGAATATATAATTTATTCAACAAACAGCGCTTATTTGTTAGTAATTTAACCTTCACCTCAATTTTGTCGTGGTTAGTTAGTAAACTCCATTTCTCTGCGTAGGGACTTAAGACGTCTCTTTATTTAATATTAAATTTCTAAAAACAAGCAGGATGGAAATATTAAAATTTTATATGTAATTACAAAAACGGGGAAAGGGCAAAATTTAGATTAACGTAGAATCCGAACCAGATAGTGTAATGACTTGAAATTCCAGCAAATACTAAGCATGTATCGTTGATTACACGTTCTAAGTATTACACGATTCGGTAACCCAGAACTATATAAGAACCTTTGCATATCCCATGGTGCACCCTTACTTATGATAAACCCAGAACCCAAAAAAGAAAACGTTTAATATTACACAGAAATGGTTAACAAATTATTTACTTGAGGATTCGCCAGAAATCGTATCAATACCAAAACCATACCAAAGATGTAAACTAGAGCCACACTATTTCCAAAAATTAAATACTTTAAACTAAAGAAAGAAGTAACTAAAGACTATTACACCACCTATATTTTAGCATACCGTAAGTAAAATGTCTTAACGACAAAATATCACACACTATAGAACTAAAGAACTAGTCTTTCTGAATTTTTATTTTCGGAGTAGATCAGTTTCTTCATTCCATCCATTAAACTATTTCACTTATACTTCTCCATATCTTCCCATTCTTGCCTTCCCCTTCCACTTTTCGATTTCCATTTTCTTCAAATCCACCGACACCTTCTGCACCCAAGTCATTCTAGGTCTTCCTTTTCGTCTTCCTCTTCCTGATTTGCAGATCATTGCGTCTCCCATACATGCTTCAGCCACTTCACTGTTTGCTCTTTTATTCGCTGTAGCACTAGTCGATCTTCCGATAAATTTTTAGTTCCCCGTGCCAGAACTAATATTCTCCTTAAAGCTCCTTTGACCCATATGGCGAAAAATTGTAATAAAT
>JARFOC010110001.1:0-11732 GCA_031763485.1 Osmoderma eremita | reverse complement strand
AACACCTGGTTCCCATATTTCGTATGCTGAAGATGGCAACTTTTTGCCGAAATACGGATACAGTGTGTATATATTGGCGCGATGTGGAATGTCTTTAAGTTTTTTTAAATATGAGTGCAGTTCCTAAAACGAGTCCACTGTTAAGTTGTATTACGTTATACGAGTGCTATTAAAGACTCAACTAAATAAGAATTCGTGAGAATCAATGACCGAATATTATTATGCAGCCTGATATCTCCTGATTATCTCCTGATACAAAACATAAGATTGTTCCTTTGATAGTCATTAATATACATATCGAAAAATGTAAGAAAGAAAACCTGGACTACAAAACCTCTGCTAAAAAAATAAGATATCAACCGCTAGAAGTAAATTAACTTTTATCTTATTTATTTTATGTAATATACCTATAAATGGAGGAACCAATAATATTATTTCTATAATTGTACGTGACGTCACACCTCATTTAACCCCACAGTTTGCATTACACAGTGGTGTGTCTTATAAAATTTGATAATGCGAACTTAACTATACTTTTTACACTTGCATTTCTAACTTTCCAACCAGCTATGAAAAAATCTGTTTTAGATATAATGAAACAATTAAGGAGAAATTTTTACGATAATCAAAAGATTATCAAAAGAAATCTATTGATCGCACCTACAATCGCGCGCCATAATATTATTCATTAAATTATCTTTGTATTCGTTTGTATAGTTAATGTGTGAATAAATAAGACAATAACACTTTTTTTCTTTTGTAGTTCATACCGAGAAGAGCAATTTAATTTCTGAAGTAAAAGTCATTCGCTCATTTAAGAGTATATTGGATTTAGTTCTACTGAAATTAATATAAAACAGTTTAACATATTTTTATCGTAATTGTAACGTCTATATAATGCATCAAAAAATTACAATAATCTGGCAAGAAACTATATGTCAATAACTCACATCTGTGAAAGTTACGAATTTTAGGTATTTTAGCAAACGGTGGAGCTCTAAATACCCTAAAACACGGTATACATATGTCACGTACTATTATTAAAATACACCCGATCTACTACAATTGACTGTAAATTTTGAAGTGTAAACGTTCAACGTTGTAAAGAAATAGTTCTTTTTCTTTGTTAGTATTCTAACAATTTGATTTTCAAATCAAATTGATAACGTTAAAAATCCATTAAAGGGTGATTCCAGCGAAACAAATAAGATCTTTAAAGATTAAGAGGACATTGGATGCTAATGGAAATGCAAAACCAGCGTTAGAAGATTCATGATCCTGAAACGCTTTCCCAAATGGAACATCACAGGCAACTCAATTCGTGATCGATACTTAATAATTCATGAAGCTCAAGCGAAGAAAATTGTCAAACGACGACATACTGGAAATAGAACTTAGCTAGTCGTATACACTTACTCAGTTTTCTCCTTCCCTTCTGATTATTCCATAATTCAACGGCGTCTTCCTAATTTTTTACTTGTTAGACAATATTTTAATATACGAGGGCTGATTGATAAGCACCTGAGTTTGAGGTCAGATGTCGCCACTGACGTCAAATCTGTATAACATCGTTTAGTTACCCGCCAAAATTGCAGGTGAGTTCACTGTATATTTTTGTGTTTTTTTCCTTATGGGAGCCGTCTGACATAAGTCTCCGGCCCACTTTAGCTCATTGGCTTTTTGTATTTATTTTTTTGTACCCATGCCCTATACCACCCATTCCCAGATCCTTGTGCCATGTACCAATCTGTACAGAACCTTGGCCTGTTGGTCTGTATAGTCTTCTGGGTTCATTTTTGGTTTCCCAAAGATTGCGTGTCTTCTAGGGTCAGAGACCTTGCATTCACATATGGTATTTTTGTATTAGTTGCTGTCGAAATTGAGCAAGCTAGAGTTGTTCGTAAGTATAGAAAAGATGCTGACCCGATGGGTGATTATATTTTTGTCTCCGGATGGGAAGACGGTTTCTGGAAATCAAAAAAGGAAAAGTTGGCAGCCGTTTATAGGGACCTTTTACCTTCGATGACAACAATCAGATATTTGTTCAATGAATTCAACCGTGGTCGTATATCTGTGGTAGATGAATTATAGTGACTACGGATGAAATGGTCAACAAAAGCCATTATACCGTAATCGCAAACCGGCGAGTGAAAATTAGAGAGATTCTTGAGGTTATAGAAGTTAATTCGAACGTGCGCATCCTACATGAACATTTGGGCATAGCAAAGCTACGGGTGTTTGCTCACTGTGGCCAACAAAAGGAATCGAATGACCACATCAAAGCAGTGTTCGCCCGAACATGCACCAAAGAGAGCAAACACTGTTCCAATGACGGATTCAAAAGGCATAATCTCCATCGGTTCTTTGGAAAGGAGAAGGACGAGGACAGGACAGTATTATGCTCAATTATTGGGCAAATTTGACGACACATTGAAACGATAACGACCTCACTTCACGAAGAAGAAAAAGTTGTTCCACCACGACAATAATCCGATACACCCACCCCACGTAGCCGCAACGAAATTGATGGAAATGGGCTAAGAATTGCTGCGTCATCCACTAGGTTTAGATCCCTGCGACTTGTTTCTGTATCCATTTGTAAGGAGATGCGTATCAAACGAGGAGGTCATCGCCGAAACTGAAACGCCTATTTTTGGAGGATTTGAGAAAGTTTGAATAACGTTACTCCAAATCGAAATTTTCTTAAACAATTTTTTTTCTTACCTAAAACGAGTACTGATCAATCACTCCTCGTATTAGAATTACTAAAATATCCGGTATTTTTCGTAGACCTAAATGTAGTTAGTTCGTCGATACTGATTTCATTAACTTCTTATACATACTTTAGCAGATATTTCTACTCATATAAACACTTTTCTGTATTTACATAAATTGAGTAAGGCATTCATCGTTTGGTACTCTAAGTCCTGTCACAAGCGTTCCTTCTTCAGCACATTAAACAAGCGTTTCCTCTAATACGAAATAGTGGGATATGTAAATTACTCCAAGGATTTACTCCAACTCGCACCTCATTTTGTCCAGCGCACGACGGTCAATCACACATTAGTCCTCTGAGACTTTATATATACGCTGGTATAATAGCAATTCCATGAAATTGAACCTTAAGTTGTGTAATTAATTTCCCCTGCTTAAATAGCGTAGTTAATCGTTGGACAGATCTTAATTTAGCTCGTTTAATAGCTAATAAAGACACAATAATGTTAACATAAAGAGCTTTTAGCGTAGCCGCATGCATGTTTTACGTATATTTCTTTTGCCCTATATCCAAAGACGTAACTTACGATCATTAAAAAAAACATTATTGGAAATATAATGACAACTAAGAATTTTATACCAAATGCAGCTTTAATGCTACCAGTAAACAGCAAACTATAGATATTGTATGTGTACTTACATGAGCAAATACAATCCAATATACAAATATTCATATTATATATACATATATGTATCTAAACATGTAACAACATTTTTTGTTTAACATTAAAACAGTTGATTTTGATGATATATATGACTAACACAAAGTACATGATTAAATCGTGACGGTGTCAAGTTAATTAAATTTGTGACGGAGTTTGTGAAATTTCTTGAATTCTAAATTCCTCAAGGGTTATCTGTAGTAGCCCTTTCTTTATTAATTGATTTAAAGGTGATGTGCTTATATTGTATAGAGCAAATAAATGCTAATCTATGGAAGGTATCAACACTGTTAGAGTTTAATTATTTAAGGGTGATAAATCATAATTTAGTTCCATGTATTTTCATGTGAATGGATTCGTACATGAGGTTACATTGAGATTATTACTCTGAGTAGTTCAGTCCCATTCGTATTTATTGAATGTTTGGTGTTTAACATGTATTCTGCCCGAGGTGATTTGTTGATATCTTTATTTTTAATATAACTTTTATATTCCCTTAATCTGCATGCTAAAGCTCTGGTCATTTATCCTGTATAACGTGAATTATAATCTTTGCAGTAAATTTTGTAAATGCCTGATTTTAGATAGCAGAAAATGCGGAGTGCTGAAATATACATCTACTCGAAATAAACATTGTCATTTGCCACTCAAAATATGATTGACTAACAACAGATTTGACTTAAATCAATTAACATGTTCTAAATAATGTTCAAAAGCGCAATCAACATTATCTAACCATGTTACAGACTCTCCTGCTATTTAATCCTTGCCGGAATACAATATCCTGCATATTTTCAACCTAAATTTCCACGGTAGAAGCAATATGATTCTCCTGTACTCACCATGTCTATCTTTAGTGTTAACATTACCTCTGATGCAAAGTATGTAGTTCGTATTGTTTATTTGCATTTGCTTTATAAGTTCATACTTTAAATATCTAAATATTATATATACAAGCTCACAAGGAAACCTTCCGAATCCGGGATTATACAACATAATAAAACAATAAAATGGAAAATGAGAAAATCATGTTTTGGTATTTGTTGGAAATGTATTCTTGTCAGTTTGATACAAAAGTGGATTTTCTTGGTATTCACAATAGTAATAAATGACTGCTTAACATTCACTCAATATAATATGAAAATAGTATCACAAGTATAAACAGGCTCACATAAGTATACATACGGCAGCGATTTCTTTGATAATTTAGAATATTCAAATAAAAAATTCATTAAAAAGTAAAAATAAAGAATACCCTTACCACCTCGATGAGTGAAAGGCTCCTGAATACGTATTTCGGCAACTAAGTTGCCATCCGCAGCAGAATCTACGAAGGAAGATAATGTTAGACGTCGCACTCTGGGAGATTTGCATCACACAGAACACCATTTGAATAACAGTGTTCTGTGTGGTTGGCATAATTGGCTAAAGGAGGTCATACATCTTATTAAAATTTCTTTTTTGGTTCATTTTGAGTAAGTGTATGTATACTTATGTGACTGTATCTTAATGTTAAAAGTCAGAAATTTTGATATTTTTTTTGTCTGTTATAGGGATATATGCAGTTTATTTTTTTTTGTTTTATATTACCTATAAAATAAATTTCCTAAAAGAAAATGTGACTAATTCCTTATTTCATTAAAGAAACGGAAGAAGTCGCTGCCGTATGTATACTTATGTGAGCCTGTGTACATCATACAAAGTATCTATATGTTTTCCTACTTCCCAGAGAGCCTTTATTTATCATGTAAAATATTTTTAAGCTGTGCAACATTGAATTCCGTAATATTTTGTAGGAAATTTTATTTTTAAACTAGAAAATAGGGGTCTAATGAATTCCAATTTTTAGAGAGACACTTGGACCTTTATTTATTCAATATCTATGGCGTTGTTTATTTTTTATTATTGCACATAATTTTGACTAAGTTCATGTACTAATTGTTTCATAAATTGTTGCTTTAACACCGTCCCGTAAACAAAATATTTATTTCATCGTTGTTTTAAAATAATCTATACAGCCTTATATGCATATTCCACAAAATTTTACCTGTTTATTAAATTTTCCTTTCTAGCAAAGTTGAACATACATATGTATAAGGTTCCTGAAGCATTTCCGAGAGCTTCCTTTCGATCACCTAAATATCCTCGATATTTTTATGACTTATATGCTGTAAAAATTTAATACGAAGTCTGAAATGACACCATCAAATTTAATAGATTATAAATTCCCGCGTTTAACGCAAAAAGGACAGATTTTTTATTGAAAATGTAAACAATATAATGTTAAGGTATAAACACATCAAAACACTATTCAATTATCGTTAAGCCCTTAACAAATCAGGGTAAGTATAACGTGCCATGCGTTAATGGACGAATAATGTTTAAATAAAGTAACAAAACGTAGGTAATAATTTATCAGTAATATTTGAATCTCATCTGTACTTATATGTCTGTAGGTATTTTCTAGGTAATTTCATATCAGAATTACATAACTACTTTAATATACCAGTTCTGGACTGGTTATATTAGTAAACTGATACTTTTACTTCGTTACGTTTAGAAATACTAAATTTGATATTTTTATATTTGTCCCATTAAATACAATTGGTTGACCTAGAAATTCAATATGGTCTGCATCTTAACCGCAAAAGATATACATATTTACAGGTGTGTCACATTAAAATAAATAAATAAAAGTATTCAAACACACCTCTTATGTATACAATATGTTAGTGTTGCTTATTGTCAGGGTAAAAAAAAAATTTCGGGTAAAAAAATATCTGTCATGTAAAATGGAGTAATTCAATAAAGAAGAAATAATAAAAATGAACGGATTGCGCTGGTTGTGTTGTGGATTTCAATAATATTCAGGCCACGGTAATAGCTAATATATATATATGCACTTGTTTACTGAAAAGATCTACACGAGAATTGATTTGTGATACCATCTTTGTGACATTACTTTGTGAGTATATTTGTATTGTAGATTTAGATGCACACTATTTTTTTGCATTACAAACGTGAGTGTTGTGCGTTTCCGTTAATTTAAAATTATTAAATGTCTGAAGAAAATTTCGAACATTAGCAGAAGGTGGGGGTACAAGATTCTATTGGCTAAATATAACAAAAAACAAAAGGATATACAATAGCTGCGTACTACATACGACATCTTTTACATGCGTGATACATTATAAACGAAGGCATTCGAGTAAAAAAGCTTCAACAGACATTGCGTACAGTAAGGTTCTACCTGACTCATTTTCGAATCACTCCAATAAACAGAAAGTCAACTGTGATAAATATTCTTTCGGCTTTATTAAGATAATAAACCGTGTAAAGTGAAATTGAAATGAATAATAAATAGACACACGGGTTTACAAAATCCATATACCATGTAAAATTAAATAAAATATACAGTGTGTTCCATTCGAGTGGCCGACACAACTAAAGAAAAGCAACTGTAGTCTAATAATAAAGTAAAGTCCAAGAACTATATTTACGACCGCATCCATCCTATCGCGGAAAAGTAACACTTGAAACTGCGATAAAGCGACTCTGAGTCGCGTAAGTGTCCCTTGGTCTTCCACAAACTACATACATATATGCACAGACATTAAGAGCGATTGCCCTATTGTGAACCGATGTTTCCTAACGTGGCGCTGTATATATGGCACACAACCCAACTAACAGGACGCAGAAATGATGGACGCAATAAATGCATTACTTATCAGCAAGGAGACGTATGAAGTTTTCCATAATTTTAAGGAAAAATAAAATACAATAAATAATATAACGTAATACGAGGGATGCATTTTATATTTCGGGAATATGCGTTCCAGGTGCTGCCACCTGACAACTGACGCCTGTATCGTAAGTTATGGCCTTTTTGACAGTATACTTACTCAGAACAGTTTCAGGTACAAGCGCTATTTGTATTACTTACAGTGCCTTAAAGAAATCATCTTGGCCAAAAATGGAATTAACTTGTGAATTATTTTTTACAATTTTCGACGTGGATTATCTCAACAACAGTGCATCGATGAACTTAATTCGGCATTTGGCGATGAGGCACCATCAAAAACTAGTGTAACCAGTGGTACGCCGAATTCAATCGTGGCCGTGCTTCACTCACTGCCGAATTTCGTGAAGGCCGTCCAAAATCAGTTCCGAAAAACATTGATGCTGTGCGTGAACTTATATTGCAGGATCGGCATGCGACGTATCGTGAGATAGAGGAATCCTTGGGTATTAATGGGACCAGCATACATTAAATATTGCATCAATATTTGGCCGTCAAAAAAATTTGTTCGAGTTGGATTCCACATAATTTAATAATCGGTCCAAAAATGGCTCGTGTAGATTGGTCGAACGAAATTCTCCAAAAATACGATCACGGTACTTCAAAACATGTCTATGACATCGCAACAGGTGACGAATCATAATGGATCTATGCCTATAAGATCCAAAGTAAACAGCAGTCGACTGTCTGGGTCTTTCAAGATGAGCCAAATCCAACAAAAGTTGTTCGCACACGGAGCACCGGACAGGTGGCAACTGTACCACTGGTGCAACGTCGGACGGTCAATTCTGAATGGTACATAACCATTTGTTTGTCAGAAGTATTCGGAAAAATAAGAGAAACCAACCACCGATCATTCTCCACCAGAACTGTTGCGAACTCTAGTTTTTGCCAACTGAAAAAGTTGAATTGATGGGTCATCCGCCGTACAATCCTGATTTGGAAACCAATAACTTCTTTTTGTTTCCGCACATCAAACAAAAATTACGTAGTCACCGTTTTTCGAAGGCTGAGGAAGCGGTTGATGCTTTGAAAATGCATATTTTGGAGGTACCTCAATCGGAGTGGAAAAAGTGCTTCGAAAACTGGTTCAAGGGCGTGCAAAAGTGTATTGATCTTCATGGAGAATATTTTGAAAAACAATAAAGCCATGTACTATGATTAATTTTAGTTTTTGTTCTCTATTCCCGAAATATGAAAGGCATGCCTCGTAGTAATGGCATTAATGTAGTATATTTATAGCAGAATCGAAAATAAAAGCACTTCTAAAAACTAAATGACTCTTTTCAAGAAACCAAAGAATATCAAATAAGATATGGTAAAAATTTTAATTTTTACAGTATAAACAGAATTTAAATAAATTCTCTTCCAAAAATATAAAAATAATTTTACTAGAATAAATATTCAGAACAACTTCTGATTGAAAAGCCCAATACTAATATTCTGTGAATATTCGACAGGGTTGAGGGAGGGAATGAAGTAAAAATTAACAAAATCTACTATTAGTAGCACCCATCGTAAAATCAAAAATAAACGTTGATAACAATAAAATCAACGGTATAACTGCTAACTAGGCATAACTAACTAGGTCTAAAAGAAACAGACAAAAAATTGAATTTTAATGTAACCAATAACAAGAATACATATTTATATATAGAGAGCCATGAGGTGAATATGAAACAAACAAGTCAGCCAGAAAACTACAAAATATATACTTAATAACATTCAACTTACACAATGTTTTATACATAAATTCTATCACATCATCAGCGTTGGCCTTCTGGTTTTATTTTTACAACATTTTTTTTTTATAATGGTAGAATACACTGAAAAATCAACCTTCAATGATCAAAACCAGAGCCCTTCTGCCACAGAAGTAATTGGTGGTAAGCCTAGGTCATGAAGTAGGGTGCGTTCAGATACTTTCCTCAGGTTACCCCGTGACATCAATTTGACGTAAACACATACCACCTGAGTACCTGATCAATCACAAGTTGTCGTATATTTCAAATCTCATTGGGTAATCCGGGAAGGTATCTGGCCTCACACCTGGTTATCAGTGAACTAATGCATCGCTAGAATCTTTAAATTGCGACAACTCAAAATGGTGTGGAGTACTTTGTCACGTTAGATTCTATTTCAGTTTTCAACTGGTTATTGACCATTGTGTGGACATTCTTTTATATAAACATGAAAAATGTAGTAAATAAATAGCGATTTAACTATTGTACCACCAAGGGTCAAAATATCAAATGTACTAAGAAAGTGCAAAAGTACAATCACTGGGAACAGTGAGAATCTGGTTTTCTCTGGTTTTCTCTGGTTTTCTGGTGGCTTCCCCTCCCCTTTATTTCCGAATATTACCAACTACTATGTGTGACCGTAGTTGAATCTCTAGATTTGTGAGACTTGACAATATCTTGGCAATAACAATCTGTATGTGAAAGAGTACGCCATATTTAATTTTTCCATCATTGAAATAATTAGGTTTTGTTGATATTTTTGGTTATTAATACATGATGCATTTAGGATGAAATTTTCCCTTGAGATCCCCATATATATGTGTACAGCTATAATAAACATTCTGAACAACTTTAGCAAACACGAAGCATATGCAAAATTTCCCTTCTAACTTTAGAAATTTCGTTATTGTTCGTCAACTCGTAAAAATGAAGTATTCTCTTTAAAACGGTGTCATGACAGAAAAAAAATGTTATTGCAAGGAGATAACCTTTTTATTTAACGTATGCTACCACGCGAACCCATTTAATATTTCTACAACAGGAAGGGCACACCTCCATTTGGCATCAGCCTCAGGAGTAACCGAATGACTTTTTCACTATGTCTTTATCAAGCGAAAAGCTCATATTCATATTTCACCATTATCTAGATCGTCGGGTGGATCCGTTTCATATATTTTCCGGTATTTCCACTTCATATTCCTCTCCGGGGCCCAATAACCATCTTATCAGGTTTTCTATTTTTTCTCCTTTCTTTACACTCGCTCCCTCACATCGGGAAAATGTTTAAAATCCATAGCTTACAAGCTTTTCCATTAGGTTCGAACGTCGGTGCTGACATCGAAGATGTTTATTAAGAGTGCCCTAGGTTACTTCACCACCTTTTTAGAAGTATATGATGGGGAAAGAACTGTACTACAGGAATCATCCATGTAACATTAAATTATATAAATCTTGAGTCAGTACCGCTCTCTAAGCCGAATCCTTTTAAGAAAATTGCCTTTCGAAATACATAAGCAGATATTTATGACGCACCTGTAATTATTTTAAGTATTTTCACAATTAACATAAAACGTTTATGGATTAAAACTTCAGATATGGAACGATGAAAAAAATATATTTTGTAATGATAATTTAATAATCGTACATATATAATTGTGGTTGAAAACATTACATAATCAAATGTATCAAGAGATAAATTGATATGAGTTTGCGGAAGTCAAGTTAACGAAAGCAACTCGCAAATGTAAGAATACTTCTGGAAATAGGAATAATTCTAATACTGTAAGCATAATTAGCCAATCAGAGTGCCCGAGTAGTTTTTAAGTTCAAGAAGCTAATCAGAGACCGGGTACAACTTTTAATCTTGTTAAATTCAAGGAGCCAGTCAGAGCGCGCCTTTACAAACTGAACTAGTGTGAATTTAAATTAACAAGCTTTGTAGAGTTGCCAAAAGATCTCGCGATCATACCGTGATATTCCGTGTCAATACGTATTGAATGGGTATTGAATTATTTGCGAATTAAGGTTCTAGTTCAAGACTAATGCATACCTCGACCAAAATTTCACATGGTTGATGGTAGTTTAAGAAGTTACATTCGTGGATGAGGTAGCTTAAATTTCACGAAAAACCTTTCAGATGAATTTCCTCCGCTTCGAAGTCTGGATACATATTCTAAAAGTGTATATGTATGTAGATTACATATATAGGGTCCGACACAAAGGCATGCTCGATTTTAAAAAGTAATTAAAATCAAACCAAGCAAGTTTCAAAATGTTCCTCTTATTATTTACGGATAACAGATATAATCCCAATTTAAATTAAGTTTTGAAATTGTCACTGAAATGACAGTCTCCATGAATGCAACTCTCACTAAATTGTTACACAATCTTTCGGGTCCTTTCATTTATCAGTTATTGCTTCCTTCAAGGCACAGATTACAGAGTTCAGAAACTATGTTGATTAACTATGATTTTAAGATATCGCCTGCAACCAAAACGTAGGGCCACACAATATCCCCGTGCAAGGAAATAAGATGTCCAGGAAACATTTCTCCAAGAATGACTAGCGAACATCGAGAAGTGTGGAATGTTGCTTAGCCCTGTTGGAACTACAACTTGTCTTGATTGTGATATTGAAAAAGAGTATTCAATCTTGGCTGAAGAAAGACCTCAAGCATGTGTTACACTCACCGTGTAACCGAAAAACAATTCTCTCTCTCTAAAATATTATTTTATAGTTTTAAGTTTCAGAAT
>JARFOC010109981.1:0-11735 GCA_031763485.1 Osmoderma eremita | reverse complement strand
CTATGAAGGATCTTAGCCCTAGCAACAAGGCGGAATTGCGACGTGAAATAATGAAAGTTTGGGAAAATATTTCCCAGGCAGTGACACAGAAGCTTGTAAGCTCTATGCCACAACGACTACAGGCTGTCATTGAAGCCAAAGGTGACAGTACCAGGTACTGATGCAAATTGAACTTAAATGTACGCCTAATTTTGCGGTAGCATAATCTTTATTTTCAATTTTTCATAACAGGGATGTTAATATAATTGCATTTTATTTTTGTTGACAGTAATCGTGTAAGTTGAATTTGCACATGTATTGAAATATTACTTGTATTTCTTGTTATATAAATATTATTTTGTAAAACTACGCTGCTTTAATTTTTTCGTTGGTGTGCGTTTAATTTTGCGAGTGACTGTAAGTGCGTACCGTTGCTATCTTTGTATTATTAATCGTAGGAAGTAAGCTAGATTGGCAAAGTACACTGAACAGATCTGGGATAACTATGGTGCACAAAGGTACAAGAACGGCTTCTGGTTCCAATAACACCTAGAACTTCTTCTATCACCAAAATTAGCTTGATTTAATGATTAATCTCTGTAAACAAAACCTGTGATAGTTCTACGTCAGAACCTCCTATCAAAACAAAGATTTGCAACAGCATTTTACAACTAGAAGAATACAAATCGGCTTTAGAAAAGCAAAGCATTAATCACAGGTAATAAACTTTTAAACCGTAGATTTGTGCTCTTTTATTTATTATTGTTTCAATGTTTGGTTTACTTTATTTTCGCAGTGATAATTGTTGTATTCAGATATGCGCACTGGCAACTACTATAAAAAATACATAACGCGGTCGTTGACAGCGATAGCTTCCTCGTATCTTGAAGAAGAATTGCCATTAATCGGGCGCCAAACATATTAATAATAGGTCTGCTTAAGCGAAGCGATTCTATTAGCGTGGCTGACATTATGATGTCGTAATGTTAAAAATCCAGTAACTGAAAAGACTTCCGATTTTAAAATATTTATTCAAGGAGGAGATCTATATTTATCTATTCTTTATGTTCACACGCACATTTATAAGTTAGTTACTCATTGGTCTCATTCATGTAAGTTTGAGAAGGGTACTTCGAACTTTAATGTAACTTATTTGAGAATCAAATTACGAATTCTTTGGACAATACATTCAGAAAAAACAACATAAAACTGAATGAAAGAATGAAACAACATAGAGTTTACTTAAAAATTCCAAAGCTGTCCGGCACGCATAACCCTAGTCTCAGTAGAAACATTTTAAAAGAAACATTTGCAGTCTCATAGGATTATTTATTCTGACTAAGGCACTCTCAAAGAAATCTAAGTGGTCAGGTTGGGGAAACCCTATAGTGTAATAAATATTACAATAAAAACGATTAGATTTTAGAATACGAAATTCAGACTCAAAAATTGTTAAATAAATCGACAAAGAATATTAATTTCAGGCACTTGTTAGTGAGCGATATACAGTATGAACTAACACACATCAAGCAAGCGAGAAATAATCACATATCAGTAATAAAACACTGGACTCGTTCGATGTCTTGTTCAGGAATAACAACGGAGGCGGTATTATTAAAATGATAACATAAAAAGTCAATAGCGCCAAGCTAGGTGTCAAATACCTTACTTGACGATCTGCAGCTAAATACTTACAGTATGGCTACAGATACTCAATTTTTTCCATGCGCGTGTAGATTTCTATAGTTGAATCGTCCAACAGATATGCAGTAGAGAACTATATGGCAATGGTGTAACATGAATGCGTCATATTTCTATCATGTTTATTATTGCTCAATCAGATGGCTTCATGACGGCTTGCTTACAATAGGGCAATCTGCCAAATTTTCTTGCATTTGTCATATTTGTTTTGCGTTTTGGTAAAAAGCTATACATATTTTGCAAAATAAAAAAACTATGTTTATAATACTGCAATTATTTTACTTTACGGAAATACTTTTTACAAAGAAAAATTCAAATTTAATGTTGTTTAATTTGTTGTTCATGTCAAATCATTTATAGGGGTAATGTCAAATACTAATTTATCGGCATTCATTTCAATGTGACACATGTATGGTGACGTGAAGCGGAGTTTTCGGTGTTCACATCACGGCGGTGTTGCTTACTGCATCTGTTGGGTGATTCAACTATAGCGGATATTCATTTGTGCTAAAGGATTGGTTAGTGTGCATTTTCAACACTGTTAACTTCGTTATTATTGGAACCCTGAAGCCGGATAAATTAGAAAATTTAATAGTAGCATTCGTTGTTCTAATTGAGATGGTAAAAAAAAATTTAAATAAATTCAGAGAAATTCTCTGAAATACTTTTTTTTAATGGAAGAGCCTACATATTTTATGTACTTTGAAAGAAAATAATATCAACAAAAATATGTTAATACATAATTAGAAATAAACAAATAAAAGTGCAGTTTATAAGTTGTCTAATAAGTCTAAGTAGCCAGCTTTAATTTTCTAATTCATCGTTTGTTAACTTTCCCATTGACAAATGAACGATATAAAAAAGAATTAAATTACATCATACAAATCGCGGAATACAATGGTTTTCGGAAGGATATGATAAACAATCTAGTTAAAAACATAAACAAAAATTGTCCATTAAAAATTGTACAACTCTGATACCTCAAGGCACTCAATCTTGTGAAACTACCATTTCATAAATCTATCCAAAATCTTCAAAGACCATAATTTACGCATTGCATACAAAACAAATAATTCTTTAAATAACCTTTTAGGAAATGCCAAAGATAAAATTGCAAAGAATGTAATGTCAAATATATTGGGCAAATTTTAACACATTTTAAAGAGCAGAAGTCTAGTGTTGCCCAGCATATTACTGAAACAGGTCACAACATGTCAACAGACAATCTTAGGTTAGTGAAAAAGGTCCTTAATCTTAGAGAATTGGATAGTTACGAGAGTATTTATATTCATAAGATTAAGGACAAAGTTATGAATTCTGACAAAGGACCCATCCCCGCATTCTAGTTTATACTATTTCTTAGAATAAAATCTATGGCAAGTGTAAACAAATTTATTGCGAATGTATTATTCAATATGCTAATTGTCTCGGTGTTTGTTTGTACATGTTATGTTCATAATCCAATTGTATGTGTTTTCCATTGTAACAATATTTACTCATTGTAAATAGAAGTCTTATTATTAAGTGCATTGTTACGGTTCAATGAGCATGACAAAGTACGCTTAATGTACCGGAACGATCCGGTAGTATATATAGACTTAGATTATAAGCCGGAAGGTAGTGTTATTCAAGTGGTGTCCTGCGTAGTGCAATCTCACAGAGTGCGACGTCTAACATTATCATCCTTCGTAGATTCTGCTGAGGATACCAACTTAGTTGGCGTCGTCTGTTTTTAACCTAACTTTGGATATGATGAATGTACATAATATTTCAGCATACCACACTATACCGAGTGCACGCATCTAATGTGCCTAATGTGTCGGACGAGAAATGTATTTCTCCGATGTATCAATGTATTGGACAACAAGCATCCGCACAGCAGGGTAACGCATTTTCTCAAACTGAAATATCAAGCCGTTTCTTACACATTTACTGAGCTTACCCGCAACTGGCAAGAATTCGCTCTGTATATTATAAGATAAAGAAACATATCAAACTAATGAATCAATACTACACTACAATAACTTCCTACGCTTTATTCTTGTAATCAATACCTAAGGGACAACAGCTGTTACAACAAGAACGTCGCAATTTGGGAGGAATGAATATGCAATAATTCATATGCAGTGTCCTTCCATTATTACACAATTAAAAAAACAAAATTCTATTACTTTTACTGGTTCTAAGAAATGCATTTGAATTTGATATACAAGATATTTTATTCTACTAATTTGTATCCAGACTAATAATGCATCTACAGTATTTATATATACATACTCTACGTTATTTGAACATCTTTATTATTTTTATAATTCTATAAAGCATTTAAATGAAGGTAAAAAATCTGAACTGGCTATAAAATTGCAATTATATCGTAACAAAACGAACTACTAAGTAACCAAGTAACCATAATAAAAGCACACATATAAATGAAAAGATAATATGGTAGGTGTACATATTTATTTAGTTGTCGCAACTATATAACCGACTTTTGACATTTCGTCATTTCAAGACACGGTAGCCACAGCAATACAAACCATATTATATAATTTGACTGATATATAGATAGGTTATGGTTAAAAAAATGCGAGAACTATCAACACTAAACAGAATGTCAAAACGATAAATGTCAAATCAGTGCGTTGACAACTTACCTTATCTATGCAACTCGCAACACTCTAATTGAAGAAATCCTATGCTGACGAAATGTCACCAAATTTTACATTACTTATGCATTTACTGAATGTGAAATTGTGTATGGTTGTGTTGGTATGTTTTTATCATTCGCGCTGTCAAAAGTCGGCTGTTTCGTTGAGAGAAGTATATATAACATTAATTACAAAATTATGTTATCATTTACTTATGTTGCGGACAATAGAAATAAATTACACATAAACGAAAAGCATTTGATAATTACAAATACCTATATTTCACGTAATTGTACTACGAAGAAGATACACACATTTTTTAAAACTTTGTATGTGACACTTCTTCACGTTCTACTCATTTGAAAGCAATTCCCCCTCAACTTTCTGTCACGCTTATTCCAGACATTAATTTGTCTGTTGGTTCTTCTATGTTGCTGATGCATCTATACCCGATATAGACCATAGATTCTAAATCGAATGAAAAGCAGCAGCAATTCCGAGATTATTGCTCTGGTAATAGACCATATTTTTCTAGTAAGTATCGCTTGACTTTATAGAATCATGTTAGAAAACAATTTGGAATATCAAAAAGTTTTCGTGAAACGAAAACTAATCCAAATTTCTATGTACACACTAAAATGTGCTACAAATCCTTATGGTTATTGAATTATCAAATATCGGTAGAGATTGTGCACAAATACGTGCATTGTCAAGTTGCATTTTCATCATTAGTTAAGAAAGAAACATGATAAAAATAAGATGCTGTTCCTAAATTTAGAGATTTCTACAATGTTATAAAGGACCAGTATCAGAGCAAAACATAGAGATATTGGTGTTGTTGTTTGTATCGTAATGCAGAGGCTTAACACTGCGGCCTTGAGGCCTATTGTGTCACTCTACATTAGGTTTGTGGACGTGTGTGTGTGTGAAGTGTAAGGCTTGTTACTATCTCTCCTCGCCGTAGAGGGTAACAGTGTTGATTTATCCTCAACACTGAAGGGCACCGGGGGGTTACCGACCACCCTTGCTACAACCGATCTTTAGAAAAATCGGTTGCCGCAACGGAGATTCGTACCCCGACATCCTGTACAGGTGCCTAACGCTCTTACCACTGCGCTATCCCGGCGGATGAGATATTGTTAATCAGTTATTGATCTGACGAGCTAAAACAGCATTGCTATCGAATTATCAGAAGAATTCAAACTTACCTTCTTTAAATAAAGGAATCAATTAACATCAATTAAACATTAAGTTAAAAACACCCAAAAGCTTACAAACAATAGCGAGTAAGAATTAATGACGTGCTTAAACATTTCAGATATAACAACTTATACATTTCAATATTCATGTCATCTGCTTTGATCTGAAACTTAAGTATGCGCATCAACCTAGATGGTTTTATTGCATAGCCAGCAAACCGTCCAAAGGATATTTATGTGTAGATATGACATGAAGTTGTTAGAGCATTAATCATTTCTTTATAGAAATAGATGCTTCAAGTTGGCGGAATGTTGATGGTGATTAAGTAACCAAGCGTTACTAATAGTCTGGGCTCCGTCAATTTTAGCTGAAAAACAACGGTTCCTAAAATCACACAGAATTGATTCTGTATAAATATTTATGTTTCTCCCTTTCTTTATCTAGTCTTATACCTACACTATTCTTCGTACAATATAAAATTCAGCACCTGTAATATACTGTCAACTAATTGCCAAAATTTGCGGATAATGAAGCTTCCCCAGAAAAAAGGATTTAATAATTTTTTGATATACCACACAATTGTTGAATCTGTGATTACAATAAATCTGCTAAATAAAAGTATACAAAGAATTCCATCCACAGCAGAATTTTCTGTGATATGGGTATCTATTTTCATTTGAAGATTATTTTATCAATATGAAAAATAAAAGCTTTAATAAAAAACACTTATACAACAGCAGTAATATTCATAATTTAAAACACATAACTCCTGACAAAACAATTACATGTCCATATCGTCCATAGTTCGGACACTCAAATAAATTTAGAAAAAGGGAAAATATTCAACTAATTTATACCAAAATTTTTTATTGTGTTATTATTAATAGGTGTTTATAAAGTAAAATAGTAAAAATAAAAGTAATTCCAACAAAGAATACAAAGAACAACTTCTTAAATATGCCGTTCATCGAAGAAAGCCCCTTTTGAGCGAGGAACAGTTTGCACGAGTTTCTCAAGGGCTAGATTCGGCATATTATTCTATTTAAGTCGGGGCTTTGCGGTAGCATTGCCATTATTTGTAAGGTATTGTTGTCTTGTTCGCCATTTAAGAAATTCTTACATATCACTGCTGAGTGTTTGGAGTCGTTATCCTGCATGAATACAAAATTTTCGCCGTTTAAACGTAGCCGCGACGGTATTGCATGTTCTTGTAATATTTCTAAATAACCCTCTTTTCGCAAAATACCTTCGATTCGCTTCAAGTATCCTGTACCGACGTAGGATAAACAACCCCAAAAAGCGCAGAACTTCTTCTTTGCTTGGCAGTTGGCACCATACATTCCCGCAACATTCTTCGGCCTTTCGCTCTTTTTACAAAAGCAGGCCTTGATTGTACAAACACTTAAAACTCTGATTCATGGGTCCATAAGACGCTTTTCCAGTTATCCAGTGTCCAATCTCTATGCGTTTCTGTCCACAGTTGCTGTTTTCCTCTGTTTCCCCGTCGAAGTAAGGGTTTTTTGCGCTGCAATGCGGCCGTGAAGATTTGTAGCTTTTAATCTTCTTTTCACGGTAGTAACAGAAATTTTTCTAGTGCGGTGGCGATTCATTTCTGCGGCGATGTCTGGTGCTGTTAGTCTCCTATTTCGTTTGCTCAGCAATTTCATACGCCAATCGACGGCGTGAGATGTTATTCGCTTATGACCTGAACGAGCTCGATCTCCTGGCACGCAGCCCCATCTTTACGCATGGGATCGCTGGGCTAGAGCCCAGGGCTTCGCAATCGATGGGACCCCCAAATCTTAGTGACAATAGCGGAATTGATGATAAATTTTTCAATCATAATGCTTCTTCTCACATCTTTTTGCCTTTACGGGCGTCAATCACTATACAAGATTCGATTACTATTACAAGGTTTATGGTTTAATCTTGGCTAATTTATGAAAAATTATTTTGTAAACTTAACATACCAAAGTATTCGAAATAATTCGCTTAGCCCAATTAATTTGTTTACTGTTAGGATATGATTGGTCAACTAGATCGTTAATTAAGAATCAATTGTTTGTGGCTGTGACGAATTTGCTAAAAATCAGTGACAGTAACATTAGCGCAAAAAAGTGAGAGATAGAATGCACTTAAGAGAAAATTTTATGTCCGAAATAGAGAGAGTGAAGAGGCTATGAGTACTTCAAAATATCATCTTTTAAGAGAAAATAATATTGAAGACGCTTTTCCGGGTATTAAAAAAGGAATTTGAATCTTTTTGTAGATTGTCACTACGGATGGTCACTGTAGTGGAGAACGGTCCTTCTCAAAACTGCAAACGATCAAAAGTGAATTGAGAATTACAATTCTTCAGAAAAAATTGAACAGTTTGTCGCTAATATCCA
Source organism: Osmoderma eremita (assembly GCA_031763485.1). NCBI lineage: Eukaryota > Metazoa > Arthropoda > Insecta > Coleoptera > Scarabaeidae > Osmoderma > Osmoderma eremita. The sequence continues at coordinate 3,817 of JARFOC010109981.1, read as the reverse complement.
TTGAGGGCCAGATGCTTGATAGTCTTGGAAGATATCATTCGTGATTTTGCCACTCAAAAGTCTGGGAAGTACTTCTTGTATCGGTATAGATTTTTTAAGTATGTTTGCATTTGTTTGTGGATCTTCAAAAATAAATTATACATTAATGTTGTTCGTTCCTGTTAATATCGATTTTAAATTTCGCTCGATAGGGCCCAATGTATCCCAGTGCCCAGGGCCACCACGTGGCGCCCCTGCCCGTGCGTTGATATCGCTGAATGATATCACTAACAGGCGATTTATCAACATGCGTTTTTTTGTTTGATGCACTGTATAACCTTCTCGGTGAAAAACAACAATTGCGGATCGCCTTTCTAAACTTGTTGATTTTCCTCTTGGCATTGTAATAAACTTTTAATGCAGTTCACACGAAAAAATACGCTGTTATCACTGATCCAGTCGCATGCAAGTTTGTTTAGATACGAAATCATTTATCGATACACAGAACTCTTTGGGGTGGGGGCTGGTAAGTTCCGTAAGTTTGTTGCTTGCAATATTGTCCCGAAAATAATCCTTTTTATGGTAGTACCCATTATTCTGGAAATTACCACAATGCATCATAAAATATAATAATTATAAGATGGTCTAAGGGATATTCTTTGAAGTATTTACGTACAATTGGTTAAAAACTGAATAAAGGGCCGAATATAAATATGTTGTTTATATCTAAACGGAATTATATTACTTTATTGAAGAGTTTACTAAATTTTACTGCTTGTCCAAACTTATATGGATGGTAGTGTATGTAGGTACCTGTAAATACCTATACCATTTATTTTCTCTATGATCCCAGTCTGAAGCTGGAATTATATTTAAAGTTTTACTTAGCATTTCACTACCCACAGAAACCAAAAGTTTTTTAAGGTAACTGAACTGATTCTCCACTGTTGATGTGCCTTTTTGTATGGGTAGCTAATCCATCAATGAATAAATTTCCCACGTCATTGGTTACAACAGTGTGACATAGCAAGATCCTCCATGCATTGTCAAAAGTTGAAACCGCCTTCCGGATTGCTGGTATTGTGTTTTTCAATTAGGGAAATTGAACTGAAGCTTCTCCAGTAATTCCTCATTACTAAAATTACTTTAATGTTTTGCAACTAACTTTGTGATATATTCCACGTACTATTGTTCTAGAATTTTGCCGGTTTATATACATTAGCAGGCAGCTCTACTAATACCCTTTGTTACCAGCGCAATAATGTAACGGAAACTTGTCTCAATATTCAAACAAAACTTATTTAGAAAAAAAAACTTATAAGTTAAGGTTCCGCATTCATCGAAAAAATTAAATTAGGCTAGGCCGCCATTCATTTATGTTTCCTAATAATATGATTAATTTGTAAACATAAATGAATGGCGGCCTACCCTAATTTACATAACATACATTTAGATAGCAATGACATGGTTGCAAAATCATTGTTACAACTAGATAAATATTACAGTACCTAATGGAAAAGTTCTCTTACAACGCACTTTTTTTTTAACAAATGCTGCTACGTTGGTAGCGGAAACCTTTAAAGAACAAAAGCGGTTCGTTCGTCTCTTGCTACAAGTATGAGTTCGCATTACCTATACTATTGATTATAGGAAAAATTAAATAACGTTGACCACTACTATTTATAATATAAAAATAATATAGAGAGTCGGTCCAAAAAATCCCCGACAAATATGTAGGGATGATAGAGAATAATAAAATGAAGGTCCTTCCTTGGTACTTTCCTTCTAAAAGTATCGCAATGTAGAGTTAAAAGGTGTCTTATTTATGTTAATGAAAACTGTGTTAATAACATTGCATAGGTAACTGACCTTTTACCAAGTTTATTGGAAGATATTGTTATGTATTTTAGTGTAAAATTGTAATGGATTATACTATACCGCTTAATGTGAGGCATTTTTGTTAGTTTGTGAAGCTTGACAAAATTAACGTATGACCTTATTAACACACATGTGGATAGTAAATTATTTTATTTACAGTGTTAGGTAGATATATAAGACATATGTACACACACTGTTGGCCAAGACAAAGCTTGAATCCTACTAGCAATGTAAAATATCGACATAGTTGCCACACCGTTATACTTACACATATGTATATGTGAACTGCTAGTACGACGCATGAGGCCAGTATCCAACAAGCGTTGTATAGAGGCTGCGTGCTTGTCGAAGAAAACGCAAGGCGTATCAATAACTCGAAAAATGCGAGATATTACGCGACTAAATTGCGATTGCATTTTTGATTAATCTTTGCGTAGTGTTTTAACGTTTGAAGATTGAATAATCTTGTAGCACAAGGAAGCCAAAAATGGACAATACTATATTTAGAGACAGCAAGGCATTAGGCACACGCTTTTAATGCGCAACATCAAACTAAATATTTAATAATAGCGGAAAATGTAAAAGGCATTTCTATAGAAGCTGAAATATTATCGTAAATAGGATACCAGGACACATTCGACATTAAAGTGAATGAAAAACTAATATAACGAAATAAACGAAAATATAAATGACACTTCCTGTGTTGTACTAGAAGAGTAATATACCATTTAATTATCTGGACTCTTTCCTCGATAGTGAAAACCATTCTATTATAAAATTTGCACAAAGAAATCAAAATAGTGAATTTAAGTTAATAGATTTCAAAAATAATAATGTAAATAAAAAGAAATAATGTTGTAAATTAAATTTATAAATTCCGAAAAAGAAAACCCTCAAAGTAAAAGACGCTTGAGTAACGTCAACATAAATAGTATGCGCGAATCACCGCTGTTACGAGTATACTAAGCTAACCGCTACAACGACAACTCCTAGTATTGTATGCACCCCACCTGCACGGCACGACTGCATTCGGAAGATTGCGTCGGTCATTCGTGATCCGCGATATGTCATCGCTGCTTGATAAAATACATTACTTATTGACGGCTTTAAAGTTTAGAAATGGCCAGCGCTGTATATAGGAATATTACGTAGTCGTCTTAGGTGTTTTAAGTGACTGAGACGGGATTGTTTAGATGTCTTTATATTGTAAGGGGTCATCGATACTTCCCCGGGAATAGGAAGACGGTAAGAGAACACCGTGAGAGAAAGAGTAGAAAATCTATTTAAGAGTGTGAAAACTATTATATTAACAACGATAATATAGAACACCAATCGTTTTACTATAAACATACAGCAATAAAGAGGCTTAAACAAAGGACTTTAACAACATTTAACTCCAAAGTAAGACATTTTTAAATGAGAAACTAAATTTTCGCTAAGCATTAAATAGTGCATCCATAAAGTTATATTTAATTCAAAAATTAAAGCAATCCGAGGGAGCCAATTATACCTACACTCCGATAGCTATTTTTTATTTGCGATACAAAATGGGGCGAATGGGGAATACCTAATAAACTAAATTTTTATTTAAACACACCTGACACACAAATTTCTACGATTTTATCCATTATGTATAGGTATAGTCTGTCTAGAGATATAACGATTTTCCGTTTTACAACCTATCCATGACGTAAAAATTTAGCTAATTGGCACTCTTTCTTCATAAAAGAAATATAAACATACGGCCCGCATTTCACGGTTCTTGCAATAAATATTATCATATCCTCTTTTTATGTCGTAGAACCGAAAATCGTTATATCTGTATACAGATTATAACTACATGCATTCGCACGAAAACATGTGTTGTAGTGATGGGTTGCTATGAGCGAAGCTGCTATCCACCGATAGCAGTTTGTAGCAGCTACGGAATTCCAAAAGAAACTGCTACGTCGTAGCAGTT
>JARFOC010109970.1:0-11736 GCA_031763485.1 Osmoderma eremita | reverse complement strand
CCACCTATGACTTGCCATTCTTGCGATATGACCCAACCATCTGACCCTTTGCGCCTTCACTATCTGAATTATCGAAGATTAATACAACTTTATATTAATACAACTGTATAAGATATTTGTTTCATCAAAGATTTGTATTAAAAGTACTTACGTTTTTGATTGAATTAGTTGTTTTTTATTTGAACTCAACAAGTTGTTTATAGTACATAATTCATTTTTTAATTACTTGCATACAGCGTACCTATTTTCTATTTATGTATATTGGTAACTTTGTTAATATCAAAGATACAAAATCGGTTAAATGGACAAAGTTGCTCAGAAAATAGACTTGTAGTTGATGCTAGTGTCACATTTGTTATCCAGTGCAAGGTTTGTAGGATATTTAGGAAAAATTGAAAACTTCCAAAAACTTCAACGTCCAATATGTTCACACCCCTTAAGAAAAAATAAAGTTGAGAGTTCTAGTACAGTTTTCTATGTAAAATCTAATAATGTCATTTAAAAATCCAGAGCACTCTTTATTTTGGAGATATAATACAAACTTGTTTTTTTTTAATGGAATTTATAGTTGACCATGATGTCATTGATTTGCAATAAGGATTTATTGCGTTTAATAATGAGGGAAATAATCAGCTAGGCTTTGAAAATATTATATTATCGAAAAAAATTAGAAAATATTAAAGAAGGAATATGAAAAAAAAATGAAAATAAAACTCAGCAAAATCATAAAAGAGTAAACAAAAGCAAACAACTTCATTGTAACTTAATTAAGCAAGTGTTCCAAATGTCCTCGACTAGTCTGTATACCCATTTCGCACCTCCCCACAATTTCAGTTTCCCTATGTAAACTGTGAAGTCTGATATTTCTTATTGCCACCATAATACTAATCTTTAAATCCTCGATGTTGTTGGGTTTATTCATGTATACTTTATTTTTTACCGCAACGTATAAGAAAAAGTCAGAGGTGTAATGTCTGGAGATCTTGCTGGGCAGAGAATTCTACCTGCATTGGCAATACAGTTAAGAAAACGCTCCGAAAGATAATTACACACAGCTCGGCAATTATGAGCAGGTGCACCATCGTGCTGGAAGTATTTTAAATTTTGAATCAAATTTAGTGGTATTTTATCTAAAATGTCTTCCAATGAATTACGTAAAAATTGTAAATATCGTTCACCATTTAAGTTGTTTTCATAAAAATATGGCCCAAATATTTTTTTACCAAAAGTGCCGCACTACACATTTACCGAGAACACATGTTTATCTCTCCTGTCGGTAGTAAGGTAAGGATTATTTTGAGACCAATAAATATTGTTGCTTGGATTAAATAGCCCACTTTTGTAAATTTCGTTACATCCGTAAATAAAATTGTACTAGAAAACTGGGGATTATTATGTGCTTCTCTCAAGATCCACCCAGCAAATAATAATCTTCTTTCATGGTCTTGAACATACAACTTTTCACTAATGCTGAATCTAAATGGCTTGTATTTATTTTGTTTAAGAATTAGACCCGCTTTTTCTGTGGACACTGCGCATTTGCTTGAAATCTCGCGTGTTCTTGGTTTGTAATTTACATACGATAAAACCCTTTCCTCGTCTTCCGGTTAAAAATCTCTTTTCTGCAAGGCTCCGTATTTAATTAAATTATTTTCCTGCTTAGAAAATAACCTCTTATCAGACTGCCTCCCTTCTATGTAGCGCTGGTGATACAGCATCAACTATTACTCTATTTTCTGAGCAACTTAGTTCGTTTAACCGATTCTGTTTCTTTGATATTGAAAAAGTTACCTATATACGGAGATAAAAACTAGTTATTTAATGTTACCATATTTCTAGATTCAATTCATTGAGCTAACTTAAAATGACCTACTGTATTTGCTAAATACAACATGCTTATTGTATAGGAACTACCACTTTATGTAATAATTTAGTTTCCTGTATAAAAATGTAGTAATTTGTGGAATAGATTTCACTGACAGTTGTAACTGTACGCTTCAGGGGCTGTAATCATTCAGTTGCAATCAGGAATAACAGTAATTAGCACTGAGGCTGTTTTTTTTTAAATTGTGGATGAAACGTGGATATGCATGAGCAGTTCTCAACCGAAAATATATATGGTATTCGCGACATTTGCTGCCACAGTTTTTAGTTAATGGGAATTCAAATATACCTTACCATAACAGTTAGTGAGCTACTTTAGAGCAAGTTCTTTTATCATAAAAATACCCAAGGAATTTAATGTAGAAGAGCTAGTACATCAAGATTATTTATTTATTTATTTAATGTATTATATGATGTAATTTGTGATATGCATTTACTTACTACTTAAATATATTATACCACAACATTAAAACAACTTCAAAAACTACATCTTTTGACGGAAGTTATCTTGACATACCAAAAGAGTTAACATACAATGTTCCGTTTGTATTATGAGCTGCTGTAGACACAACATTAAACACATAGCCATTGAAATTGTCATCAAAGCAAGTATATTTCAATATCTCACAAAAAAAAACTATTTTACAACTACCAGCCTAAAATATTAACACAATCTAATAAGCTATAAACTAGTCCGACAAGAAAGACTAGTTTATATTTGATTGTCTCTCGTCTATACCCACATCTTGTCCCTCCAATAGTCTTCCGGTAGAATAGACAACAATGTAAGATTGAACTGCGATTTCTCTCCTTCTCCTTTTGTGTTTCAATATATACAGGGTGTGTAAATTAAGTAATGAGACTGACAACGTAGCGTTTGATATGTCAACACGGGAAGCACGGGACCGACAAGTGGACATTGTAATACGCGTTCAGTGCAAGTTTGAATTCGATCAAGTCATTTGGTTATCTGTTGTCGTTTTTTTCGTGAACCCGGTTTTCGTAGTGCGTTCCACAAATGAAAGATATTAATTTCGAGCAACGGTGCGCTATCAGATTTTACTTCAGACTTGTGAAAAGTGCAACAGAAACTTTTGCGAAATTTCAGCAGGCCTACGGAGACAGTGTTTCGTCAAAAGCCCAGGTTTCTCGGTGGTTTAAGGCATTTTCAGAAGGAAGGGAGCTGATAGGAGACGAGCCACGCAGCGGAAGGCCCTCAACTGCAAGAACCGATGGCAATGTCGACAAAATCCGCGATCTTGTGTGTTCAGATGGTTGTTCAGATTGCCGGTCAGAGTTATCGAGGATCAGTTGAATTTGTCTCACACCTCCGTTCATCAAGTAATGACCAATGAATTGGGAATGATAAAGATCTGCTCGAAAATGAAAGCCTTTCGCAGGAACAAAATGACATCAGGACAGAAAGACTAAACATATGACATATATATTTTCTTGCTTGAACAAATCCTTTTTTTACTTGATTTGCCTTTTAATGAATATCTGTTTAAGTCAGTTAACACACTATCATTGCATACTTAAATAAACATGTTTGGTTAAACAAATAATTGTTTGCTTCGCTTGGGGAAATATATTTTGTTGCTTGAACAAATCCTTTTTCCCCTTGTAGGTTAACCGCCGTATACCTAAACAATAAACATCAACCTTAGTGGTCTTCAGTACGATAAACCATGAAAGCCAAATATTGCTGCGCTCAATGTAGCACACATTTCATTTACATTATATTTTTGAATATTTTAACTTCCTTTTGCAAACACCTTTTAGTATATGTGCCGTTATTCCCATTATCCACTAGGAAACCTAAATAAAAATCATGCCTTCGTCTTTGCGTTGTATTAGATTATAATAATTTTGCTCTTTCGTGTGACTGATCCTAGTATAAATACCGCAAAAACAACGGAAACTGGAACGTGTCTGTTATATCAATACAATGAAGTAAAACAAATGTCAAGTTTAAATCAATAGTGTCCTGAACATTATAATTGCGGTTTAACCTATAGCATTTATCAACGAATAAACCATGGGCAATTACACATAAAAGTACTGCTTTGTTATGTCATACTTTGCTAGCTAGGAGTATTTTATGATGTGGATTTATTACCAACTTTATTATACACAATATGAACATTATATTCCTGATAAATGATTGGGATCTGTATATCATATACAGCTCATCGACCATAAATCTCCAAATATTTTCCTTTAATAACTCTGATTAATCCATGATAATAGGAGTAGGTGCGTGAAGTGTTTATTTAATACCACGAACACCCACGGTTGTCATCGAATTGACAAATCGAATGCTAAAATGCAAACCATGTCACCAAGGTGGCTCCGGCTAACTCTAATAACCAATTCTAGATACAAATTATAATAATTATATACCAATTATTGATAACCTACCTAATTAGGACAAAGAGTTATAATACACTCTTTGTAGTTAGGTTATTTTATCTATAAAAAGAATTTTACCTAAACCTAACCCCTAAGTACCTTTATTCATACTAGAAATATTAAAAATGAATCCATCTGTTATCAAAACCATCTCAGATTCTTTTTCAAGTATAACCATTGACTGCGCATTTAAACGAAATCAAGTGGATTGCATTATTAACTAAAAGTCCTGTATGTTCCTTTTCATTAACCTTAAAAGCTTCGGTATTTAAATCTGCAGCTGAAATAATCCTTCCACTATATGCAACCACATTAGCATCGAACGGGCTTCATGTAAAATTAGCTTGAAAGTATATTAGCAAATCGTATACCAAAGGCGTAATTACCTCCATTATTAACTAGTTTGGAAGTTTTTACATCGTGCAAACTTCTGGGCAATTATACGATAATTTCCACTTGTGGGTTTTTGCGTGAGCGGTTATGTAGATTTGTTTACAGAACGCACACCAAGCAATGTGATGGTTTATTACTCCATTCAACAGAAATATAGTAAATCGCGCAACTTAGGAACGCAAATGCTACTTAATAAGTTTCAAATTACTCAATAAGAACAAAGTCATATCTCTTTAAACGTAATCTGAAAGCAAGATTTTTTAATCCAAATTCAGGCAAAGTAACAATTTCATATATATTCGTTTTAAGCGGACAATAGAGTCAATATGAAAATTGAAATGGCTTTTAGCATCATAAATTATACTGCCTGGATAGCCTTGCAGAGAATATCGTCTTGAAACGCTGACAATATAAGTTATTAAGTTTTGTGTTTTTAATTGTAATGTGTAATCACCTGAAGCGTGTCGTTTGGTCGCGATTTGTTTCATATTTTTAAGAGAACTCACTAAAATTGGTATTAATCAAAGACGTCAGTGTAAGGACTTCGGTATTCGCAATCACTTCAAACTAGGAAGTTTACTATATGCGCATTCTGTAAGCATGCCTTCTGCTAGACGAAGATTCTTCCCGAATGCACAGAATTCCCAAGAAAAACGACTCCATATTGCAGCCTTGATTGGACGCGAGGAAGAAACACAAGTTGGCGGCAACACTCGCATTCTGCAAGCAATAACAATAGCTAGATAATTTGGAAACTAGGTGGTTTATATGCTTGTTTCAACACAACCCGGTGTTGATTGTCACCTCCAAAGACGGTGCATTATTGCCAGAGGCAACTTCATGAATTTTTAATATACTTTGATCATCAACATTTTTTAGTATTACTAACATAGATTTTTCCAAATTTACTACTAAATTGCTTTCTTCAAACCAATTCTTCAAATGAAGTACACTGTTTGTTACTTCATCATTAGCCTTTGGTCTTATAACTGTATAGGTCATCATCAGCAGAAGTATTTATATTAGTGTTCCAGCCTCAGTGTGTATTACACAATGTTAGCGTATACATGCATTCCTGCTGGTCAAGTTTGGCACAATACTGGAGTACATATTTTCGTAGTTCTGGATATAAATTTCATAAGCCAGCATTTTTGAATAACACTCTGTTATTTAAGTAGTATTCAAGAAGTGTTCTGTTTGGTGCGTATCTCTCAGAGTGCTGCGTCAACACTATGTTCCTTCAGAGATTCTGTTGAGAATGGCATCTTAGTCTCCGAAATATGTATCCAGAGTTGTTTACTCATCAAGGTGGTAAGAGAATTTTTATTTTTACTTTTTTCTTACGTGTGGTGCGTATCTCCCAGAGTACTGCGTCTATCATTATCATTCTTCAGAGGTTCTGCTCAGAATGACATCTTAGTTGCCGAAACACGTATCCAGAGGTCTACTCATCAAGGTGGTAAGGGCATTTTTATTTTTACTATTTTAAGCCACCGTATCCTATTCTTTATAGTACGTCAGAATTTTTATTACAAAGAGATTTAAAATTTAAAGTTGGGTAGCAGGCTCATTATGGCCGTGATTTGCCAACATTTTAGCAAAACGCTAGACGGCGATGAGATATCCCATAAATATCGTCGCGCTATAGTGCTAATGTTTAGTTTTTCAAGTAGAATAGCGTGGTCTAGCCTATCAAACGCTTCTGATAGATCCGTGAAAATGCAACCAGTTGATTCCTTATTGTTTATGGCTTCTGTTATTTCTTCAAGCAGCTGAAAAGTAGCCCTTGGTGGATGAACGTCCTTTAGTATACCCGTTCTGTGCATCACTAACTGCTTTATGTTTGCAGGATGCCTTTAATAGTACCTTTTCTATGATATTTGAAATATCTGCGATAATACTTACTTATAGCGTCATTTATGTTAACCCCGATAGCCTCTGTAGAATTTTCTGAACAAAAAGCTTATTCAAATACGAGTTGAAATTATCCAGTTTGCCCACGTTTTGCCGAAAAATAAAAATCCCAGCCGTCACGCCCATACACAAAATACTACACGATTTTACAATCATGTGGAGTAGGCCGTGCGCGGCGGCATTTATTGTTTTGTTGGCCTTTCTCGGTGGAACCCGATAACTACCTACATGGAATTTTAATTGATTTTTGGAAATCCCATCAAATGAAGTTTTTCGAGAGTGTCGATCCAATTTCGCCATTGTTTGATCGGGACTGTTACCATTTTTTTCCAGTCGGCCGTAACGTACTCTCACTCCCATCTCGTGCTTTTATATCGATTGTCACGTTTGAACGATAATCTTAGCGCTATGGCGTTTTCTGCTCGACTCGTTTTGTTTCAGGAAATTATTATTTTTCTCGTAAAAAAATTAACGTAGGTATGCTTACCTATATATCTACCTGGTGAGAAAATGTAACAAAATATCTTTTCACTTTCGCAGAGATACATAATCGTATAGTAATGATAAATCTACTATATTTTTCTTAATTGGTTTCTACTGAGGACAATTTAGTTGCCGAACTGCTCATTTAGAGTAATTTACTCCTTGAAGTACTCAGGGTATTTCTATGTAGTTTTAATTGTAAATAATAATTTATCATATAAAAGTATTAAATGCTAACATAAAATAATGATTAACCTCTGTGTACGTAGGTAAGTGTTGATTATATATTTACTGTGGGCGCAGTTATAGTTCGCAAACCATTATGCTAAGCTCACAAAAAACAGGTTAACAGCACAATCATTACTGATTCAGTATTCACTACTGATTAAAATAAAAGTGCATAAGCAGAAAATTGCTTAAAAAAACTTAATAACAGCTTTGGTTGAGGTAAAGCGCAAAGGCCGACATGTTAATGGATTCACTTTGATTTCATCTTATCAATAAACTCTTGTATCTCATAGTAAATTTCTTTCTTATATAAATTAATAGTGTTACAAAATTTCTTAATGTATTATTTCCAGGTATTTGGTAACACATCTATAATTTTATTGACACATAAACAACTGAAGGGCTAGATTTTTTGATAGCTTAAATGTTGGTGCGCAATATGTTTGTGTCTAGTGTCGTGAATTGTTTGACGACGATCAGAATTTAATTAATTGTACACGTTAATATTTGGAGTTATTTACGGAGAGGTCTACATAAGTCACTATATTTGGCATTGGTAATTGTTCTGATCGCACTCTTTTGTATTTTTAAGATTGGAGTGCCGAACCGCCTCAGAGTAATATTCTACAACTCATAACGGAGTGGAACAGAACACGATTCGCAACTAGCCATGCTTCGGAATGAAACGTTGACATAAAATTTCGTAGTAACCATATAATAACAGATAGGCAATGCGCTAAATTCCCGATGTGCACCTCAGGAGCTTTCTAACATTATTCTTTTACTTGAAACCAAAATGAATGTATTTATTCAGTTTAGTTTAATGCTACTAAAGTGATAATTTTTAACCAAAATTTATAGCAACAGGGGTGAAAAACACAAGTACGCACACATTAGGTAATAGGCACCTGGGCAATAAGTTTCCATCAGCTACCGGCCACAAATACGGTGCGCTATTAAGTGTTTCTGTTTTGCATCGATAACTAAGGCGAAAGTTTTAAGGAGCATATAGGTATTAATTATTTGCTCTACAGGCCGTGAAAGCCTAGGGCTAATAAGATACTGATATTAAGAACTTTCCAAAAGTAATGTACGGACTACATTTCTCCATTTTCGTCTGTTCCTCACCATCTCCGTCCAATTTCCTATTTTCATTTTTTGTAGATCTTCATCCATCCTTCTCTTGGTCTGCCCTTTCTCGTTTTCCCTATTGGTTTTCTGGTGCGGCCCAATTATGGCAACCTATCTCCGCTTAACCTTTCTACATGCCACAGCCATCTTATTCTTTAGACTTTGGCAAACGCTACGATATTGAGGCTTTCATATGCTTGTTCTACTTCTAGATTTGTGCGTCTCCTCCATCCTTCCTCGATTCTTACTCCTCCATATATAGCACGCAGCATTTTCCTCTGCCATCTTTTTATCTGCTCCTCTTCCACCTTATTCAGGGGCCACGTCTCATAGGCATATGTGGCGGTAGGTCTTATGACTGTTTTATGGATTCGCTCTTTTGTTTTCTTTGATACATATTTCGATTTCATGAGACACTTCAGGCTTCCGTATTTCCGGTTTCCTTTTGCAATTCTTACCTGGATTTCTTGCTGTTCACGCTCATTTTCTTCAAGTAGACAAATTTACTTACTCTCTCAGGAGAACATATTTATTTAAAATATCTATATCCAGCAACTCTACTTCCTAATATCAGAGAAAGAATATAACTAATTCGTCCACACTTAACTCATAAAATTTACCGATCACGAGCAAATTAAAGAAATCTATTGATATTTTTCCTTCTAACTGTTTTCGTAGTCCGGATATTGCCCTAATGGTAGCTGCTGCTGGTTTACCAAAGGAGGATCACTTCAAATAATGATGCTGTCAGTAGAAGCAACTGTGACAAAAGCTGGTAGATTATCATTAACTTCACCACTTTCACTGTAAGTATCGTCTTCAAGATCTTGCGCACGATATATTTCGTCGTCTGTAGATATATCTGCTTCGTAGCTGTCATATGATGTGTTCATTAACGTCGCCAATTCTTCACAACACGCATTGTGTGCATTACCGGCACTTGACGAAGGCACCACATCACGCAAACGTTACGTGACGGGCAGTGAACATGTTAGAAACACATTAATTTCTTTTCCGGACTTTTAACTACATCTTCCAGCCGTATTTTGGCTATTCGATAAGAATACTTACCCTAGAATGTTACACCGCATTGTTTATTGATCTCAAAAACAAATAGAATAGCTGTTTTTCGAACAAAAAGAATTTCGAACTTCTTATTGATAGTTGAGGGTTTCACTTAATAAAAACTATAATAACATTTTTATTACCCCAGTTGCTGAGTGTATTTCCATTATTTTACCACTAGAACGAAGCTGATTCTATAGGCACCTATATGGATGCACATTTCAATGATATGGAGTTCTGCTGAATCATAAAGGGATTTGGATACGTATTATGAGGTCGGAATTTGATAGGGGAATATTCGCCGCTTTAGTACTCATGCAACTACTTGCATGTAACGTGTAACGTGAATGTTATGTGCACTAAAGTATACGTGCAGTGTACCAAAAATGAACTGAATCGGACTTTAATTCAATTACTTCAATTACTAAAAAACAAAACAATTTAGTAACTCTAGTACTGGATGTATCTGTTCTAAGATTTTCAGTAAACAACAAACCTCATTACCCGTCTTAGTTTACTGCAAATATAACATATCATCTAAAATTAAAAGCATGTTACAGACATCGATGGAAAACTACTAATAAATAATCAATACATGAGGAACGTCGAGCCATCGATAATGGGTCATCCGAATCTTCAAGTATTTGGTTAAGAAACGTGGAACCACTCGCATACCTAATAGGTATGTTATTCTATCACGGCACTCGTATTGATTCCCCTCAAAATATAGTGGATGCCTTTGCCAGCATGTTCTCATCAATATATCAAACAAACCGTTCTTTTTGTACTCATGAATATCCATCAATCTCACTTCCATTTGTGTTGCCGAATGTTACCGAAGAAGAATGGATCAGACTCATGTCCACTGTTCCTCATGACTTTAGTGCTGGCAATGACCTAATTCCAAGCATGATCTTGAGGGATGCAAGATTTGCTCTAGCTTGAGAAGACGAATTTATAATTTCAACTAAACATTGATAGGTAGCAGAAACGATTCCTTAATATCTTTCTGTCAAAGAGACTGGAGTCTATCCACGGCGAGGTATAGATAACAGTATACTACTTGATGTACATGGTGTTCAACCCTTAAGGTACCGTCGAGAAATACACGCTGCGAAGTTCATATGGAAGTTGTGCAATGGACGGATTACTTCCTCTTACCTTCTTTCCTGTTTGAATTTCTGCACTCCTAGAACTTCCGCCCGCTCTTCTCCCACTTTTCTGCTGCCATTCTCCAGAACCAATCTTTTACAAGGATCACCGATTGTGACTATGTGCCGATCAGCGAATCTGCATTACAATGATATTTTCTATGACTCCATTAACAGTTTGAAGTAATTTTTATTTTATATTGTATTTTCTTTATGTATTGTACGTATTTATCCTGTAATTGCGTAACTGTTGGACATATATATGTATATATATACATATATACATATATATATATATATATACATAAATATTATGTCCTTGTCACACGACGCCTGCTTGACGGCGTGATGGCGTTGGTAGGTGACGCAGCTCGCGCATATGTCACTGTTCAGATCTTAGGCTGGCTTCATGGGCCCTCAAGATCCGGAGGGACCCTACAATCACCTGCTTTTGGATGTTGCAGATAATTGGGTGGATATACTTTGATTCCGGAACTTTAATTTTCCTTAGGTGTTTTCTAGCGTAGGCAGTATACGTCCTATGCATCCGACTATCATGGGCATAAATATTATGCTGTACTCGTGGTATGTTAGTCTTAACTAGAATACGAGATCTCGATATTTCGCTATTTTTTCTTCTTCTTAGTCGGCGATTCTAGCTTCACTCGAACACGACATTTCGATGACATACGTATCTCGGCGCGAAATTCCAAAATATTTTGCATTTTTCACCGTGTCTATTGCTTTGTTTTGGTATGGTGGCGTCAGTTGTTCATCCACTTAATACAGGTGTGTTAATTGGTAATATAGTACCTTGAATGTCATATCGTGCCGGAAAATGTACAAGTTGGGAGAGTATCTGGGACAGGCGGACAGCAAATACATGACGGTTTCTTCTGATGTTTTGCACGCTCGACATTTGGTGTTTGTTACGTTCATTTTCAAGATGTTTTTTTTGTGTGGAATACACCGTACTCGATGGCGATAATGTAACCCTGTGTACGGAATTGTAGGGGCTGGCGTTTTTTACACTTCTTCGTTTAATAAATAATAGAACCAGGACACTACTTATCAC
>JARFOC010109959.1:0-11736 GCA_031763485.1 Osmoderma eremita | reverse complement strand
AAATAACATTAAAGCAGGCTTTGTGAAAACGGGTATATGCCCACTTAATGAAAATATTTTCTCTGATAGTGAGTTCATGCCGTCATATGTTATCGATAGACCAGATCCGGCAATTATTGAACAGAGCGCACGTCCTACTATTGCAGAATCAACTGATAATGCTTCTGAAGTTCTATCTTTAGAGACAACTGCCACCCGAATATAAGGAGATGAAATAATTGCGGAACCCTCAATACCAAACGTCCAATACCATCAACATCTACTTCCATTAAAGATAAAACGCAGCTTTTAAGTCCAGAGGAGGTACGACCATTAGATCCCCGAAAAAATGTGCAATAATACTAAGAAACGAAAAACAGCAATATTGACAGACACTCCAGAGCGAGTAATGTTAAAAGAAATAGTTAGAAAAAGAAAAGTAAATGTTGCAAAAAATGTTACAAACAAAAAATTTGTACGAAAATCGCCCTTTGTTAAACTGAAACAAAAGGACTCTAGTAACGAATCAGATGATGATACATATTACACCCTATAAAAACAGTTTTCCAGGCGAGAAATGGGTGCAATGTATTTCATGTAAACTGTGGGCTCACGAAAAATGCACAGATGTAGATATTGTGTTTTATCAGTGCCACAATTGTAAATCACATCATGAAATTCAGTTTGTTGGAAACTTTGTTCACTATTAATATTAAATATGTATTAAACTTAGTAAACCTAATAACTTCTATAAAAATATTCTGGGGTGTGTCTATTTACCCCAACGTATGTGTCTACCTGCCCCATTCCCGGGGTATGTTGACGCAATGGACGCGTGTGTCATAAAATATTAATAACACCATTGTTCTTTGAAATTATCAATCTCCTACAGGAAAAATACGTAGCTGATTGCTTTCTGGTTTCGAAGTACTTTGTTTGCTTTACATCCAATTTAGAATAAATCTGGAAATAATTCGCAAGCAAGAAATGTATCAACCAACCCCGGTGTCCCCTACCCTCTATCTCCAATAATAACGAGATCCCCGTGGTGAGGGTCGAAAATGAATCAGCCTGCTGTATATTTGATGTTACAAAATTCATTCTTTTGAAAATACTGGATAAATGTCAGTATTAAATATTATTATTAAAAATACATTAAAAAGCATAAATGATTAATAGTAGGAATATCAATCAATATGTACATACCTATACGGAGATATTAAATTTAACTCATTTATTAAAGACACGGCACAGTAAAATAAATCTTACCAGTTACGTTAATTCAATTCAATCATACAGTTCCTACTCTTCTAGCATAATGACCGCGTGGGTTCATATGAAATACGAGAAAAAGTGCGTGATTACATCAACACCAAATTATATTATTGTCGGTTGTGAAATACAAGTTCGAAACGACAATTAATATGTAAATATGGGAACTACGAATGTGCAATTAGAAAATTATTGGCTGGAATTACCTGCTATTATTGTTATTAGCGTTGTCGAGGTACTTCGTCTTCCATATAACATACGGACTTCGACAGAAAAATTGTTGTAAATCACTGTAATGTTGAATGCTGTATTTATGGGAACCGAACAGGTATGGGAGAATCCTGTACACGAACGCATTCATGTATGAGAACATTTTATTTACTCGTGTACACAGATACACAATATGATGAGGTGGGGCTGTTTTAATGTGAGTAATTTGTTTTCCTGCGTCTTCAAAATTAATGAATAACGTTTGTTCAACCATGTCTTATATACCTACAAAGAATTTAAACGCAAATCATTGGACAAAAGAATGTTTCATTTCCATCTTCTGCATGTCCGCATTTGTACAAACTTAGAATTAGATAAATTATTTCTGTTTCTCTTTAATTAAAAAATAATCCCTTCTCGATAAAAATATATAAAGCAAACGTTATTACTAACATAAGTCACTTATTAACTAATTGGTTTTTAACTTTGAAAATTAGGGAGAATGCTACACGCCAACATAATTTAATTAGACACATTTGGGAAATTTAGAAATTTTGTAGCTATGCAACATATTGGTGTTGAATAAAAGGTTATGTGAGTTGAAGAAGTCAAAATTTTGAATATTTAAGTGTAACAAAGTAGATAATGTAGTTAAGGTGATTAATAAGTGTTGAAATGAAATACATATGTAGTTATATCAACAAGGTTCGTATGTATCTATTTAAAATCAAATAAAAACAAAAACGAAATTGAACTAAATCAAAAGGATTATTAATAATATATTGTTATGCATAAAAACAATTTGAAAATACATTTGTAACAAAACATAGACACTAACCGCGGACTTCTTGCTAGACATAGTGAACATGCATTACAATTTAAATTACATTTGTGTTTTTGTGAAGAATAATGCCAGCGACAGCAGTAGAAGCGGTGGAATTAATAAATTTATTCAAAGCATTTATAAGTATCATCGAATTCTCGCATCTGGGAATTGATGTAATACATCATTTAACTTCAAATTTAAATTACAAACATCATTTTTATTTTCAGACATCGTTGGATTTTCGTTTGCGTTATCTATTATATATGGAACCAGGGACGAACTCAGAGATTTGTACAATAATAAAACAAATAAAGAAAAAGAAAACACAGGATATCTACGACATATTAGCAGATGTGTTGGAAATTGTCATGGCAGAAATTGCACAACTGATAGCAGATACTATTAATACATGCATGAGTGAGGGAATATATCCTAAGCAACTAAGTGTATCAAAAGTAATACCAGTGCATAAAAGCGGGGATAAATCTGATCCTAGCAACTATAGGCCAATATCCATAATACCGACATTCCCCAAAATTTTCGAGGTGGTGTTCAAAACTGGACTGGTTGAGTTTTTGGAACGATATCACGTGTTTTCCAAGCATCAACATGATTACAGAAAGGGGAGGTCTACTACATCTGCAATGGCCGATCTGCTGGAGGAATTAACGCGGGCGGTCAATGAGGATGAAAAGTGTGTGTTAATCTGCTGCGATCTGACAAAAACCTTTGACTATGTGGACCATGAACTATTGCTACAAAATCCGTATTTCTATGAGATAAGGGGAAATACACACGAGCTTTTTAAATCATATTTAGCAGGGAAAGAACAGATTAGTGTTACCATAGCAGTAAATCTGAAGGAGAACAGGGGTACCACAGGCACCACAGGGGTACCACAAGCATCCATGGTGGGACCTCTCCTCTTCCTACTATATATAAATGACATCCCTGAACTTATTAACAGCAACAAATTGTGTTTGTATGCGGATGATACATCGATTCTAACGAGAGATACCACACATGAGGTTGCAGTGGGGAAAGCAGAGACTGCTCTCGAAGGAGCTAATTCATTAGTAACGGGCTGCGTCTAAATAAAAAAAAACTCAAAGACTCTTGCTTACGACAAAACAACTCCAGCATGTATAAGCAAATATGGTATATTTTCTGGGTCTTCATCTATCTCGCAACCTGGGCTATAAGTATGACATAGAGGAAATTACAACGAAATTAGTGTCAGCTATTTATGCTATTCGAAGAATGAAAGATATAGGCACACACGAAGCAGCAAGAATAGCATATTTGTCTGTTCTATTCACGGGCGATATACGAATTGTTACTCTGGGGACACACGACGGACGCAAAGTTGGTATTCGCGATACAAAAGCAGCCTATCAGAGTATTGTGTCGTGTCAATTCTCGTGCATCCCGTAGAGATATTTTCCTAAAACAATAAATTATTACCGTACCCTGTGCCTATATACTAGCATGTTTGGAGTACGTACATAATAACAAAGACAAGTATAATACATACGATGATCACCACGTAGACAATATACGCAATAAGGAAAACTATGTGATTCCTTATCAGCGTATAAACAGATCCAGGCACGCAACAAACTACAATGGTCCAAAATTTTATAACCACCTGCCAAAGAAATCTAAAGAATTAACCAGTAGTAGACAATTCAAAAGAAAAATGAATGAGCTGTTACTTAACCACACAATTTATTCTTTGGAAGAGTATTGTAGTATGATTTTTTAATGTGTTTTGTATTATCCTATATACAGATTTTTTTCTTTTTAAGTTTGCGTATAATGTCCGATATTGATATATAAATATAGTCAACTATTTTTATCTTTTAATTCTAATTAATTATAATTTATATTTATAATTTACATTAATTATATGTAATGTTGTCAATACCAGGAGAGGTGAAAGACAATAAAAACATTTATTTATTTATATTTATTAGATGATTGATTAGAATTTTCAGTATTATTAATACGACGAGTAAATCTCACATGTTCCAAAACGTTGTCAAACCTATCCAATATCTCCTTAGTAAAAAATATTAAAATCCTCCCCTAAACTACCCTCAAAATACCCCTAGTCAGTTTAATATTTTATGTTGTCACGATAAATGTCAAATACGAAGGTGATTTAAATTTTCCGAAGGTGCCCCACATTGGGCATCAGATTATACAATCTCTCAAATGTGGGTTTTTGGGAGTTATGTTAATGTTAAAATGTTATACACTTCTCGCGTGATTTATAAAATAAAATTTGTTCAATGTTCAAAAAAGACATTCTTATAAAACGCACTAAAAAGGATGAAGCAAGTTTTCTCTCTTACAATTAACCCTACTGGTTCACCTCAGGATAAAGCAAGTATTTATATCGTATTAGCTTTCTATATAACTTAAGCTTTTTTTCTTGACCCTAATGGTTCAACTCACACAAGGGTTTCACCCACACCAAAAAAGAAACTTAACTTTATAGAACGTTACGAAAAAGATACTTACATTAATACTTTTATTCTTAGTGTGGGGTGAACCCATAGGGCTAGACAAAAAACTTGTTATATCCTTGTTAGTGCGTTTTACATAACGCTTCTTTTATTCTTTTAAAATGTATATTTATTTTATCCTTTTTAGTGTATATTTTATAATATTTATAAATATATATTAATTTACAATATAAATTTATATTTCATTACATTACATATTTTAAAAAAAGTATCTTAATGGGCAATAATAAGAAACTGGGAAACTGAGATTCGAACATCGTATGGCCACATTGGGCACCGGCCTTCTAGAGGATAGACGATTAAACTAATGTGGCCGCCATGATTAACAAATTATTAATTCTAATAATAATCCAAGATCATATGTGCTGAAAAATATGTGCATCTTGCATTATCTTCGGAGATACCCCAGTATGCAAATTTTCAAATCGATTGCACGTTCAGAAGTCTGTTAAAATTGCACTAGAAGATCGGCTTACATACTGACATACATACCTACTGCAATTTTTCAAATTGGTAATAATGAATTTTAAATATTGTATAAATTCGGATTCTTTTTTAGTTATGTCAAGTTGACACAAACCGGGCAGCTTCTGAATGACAATTATTTGACACTTGCTAATATAATTATAATATGACTTAATCAAGAAATTATAACCTATTTTAATACAGAACAACCGAAAGATGTATTGAAAACGTAATTTGAAAATGTTACTATAACAATATATACGAACACATAATTTTAACGAATGATTTAACTTAACAAATACCTTATATGCTACCCTTTGTATATGTGTGTGACGTGTACAACTCAGTTCTGTCCTCCTACACCCTCGTCACTCGTTCCACTCCTTCCAAATCAGTATCACTACACTTTTCCAATTACCCTTTCTTTTGCACTCTTTTTCTTACTAGATTTTCTTTATTCCGCTCACAAACTTTACTTTTCTGACTTTTACAATTTGTTTACTTTTTATTTCCATCCATTACTCCCGCAACCATCTCACCGCCAGCATCATCATGGTAATCTATTATTATGTACTATACCGCGACGTAACTGCCGACGGTTTCCAAACTGTACTATCACCACACGGCCTTCCTCGTCATTATCCACATTCTATGGTGGCAACTTGAGCTCGGTTAGTTCCACTGGCGCGTTGATCCTCGTCTGTTAGACCCATGAGTAATGTACGAAATTCCTTCAAATCTTTCTGTTATGTGGCGTTGTGTAATGTGGAATGTTTTCATCTTAATTTAAAAGATATAAAAAAGTAAAGTATTCTTTGATTCAGTAACATTTTTTATACCCATCATCATCATCTACCATTATACCCCATAGAAGAGAGTCCGTCTTTATCGACTGAGCCTCCGATATTAATGGAAATTCTAATATTAAAGTCAAATAACAATCGTGTAGAATGGCAAGCCTTTGTGCACTTAATTAATTCTGATGATAAATAGTTTAACGATAGCGTAAGCGTCCCCGGCACACGACTCTAATATATTTACAATGAATTGTGGAATCACCTCAAGATTCTGTAAAGGAACATAGCAATACATATACATACATACACGCATTCATACATATAGACATACATACATACTGTAATGTTTCAAAAGGCTAAATTTAATTTCTAATGAATTTTAATAATAATAAATTTAATAAGTTTGGATTATTTTTATTTATGTAAAGTTGGCACAAGCCGAGCAATTTCCGAATGACAATTAACTGACACATGCTAATTTAAATCATAATGACCCAATCAAAAAATCTATTTAAATAATATAGTAAAACCTAAAGATATGTTTAAAAAAATAACTTAGCAATGTTACAACAACAATAATAAGAACATATTATTTAACGAGCGAATAAATTTATCAAATACCTTATCTAATATAACCCGTGAATGTGTGTAAGATGTGTACCACCTACTTCTGTCTTCCTGCACCTCGTTACTCGTTCTACTCCTTCCAAATCTTCGTCCACTACGCTTTTCTAATCACCCCTTCTTTAGCACTCGTTTTCTTAATTTCACTCACAGACTTTACTTTTCTGACTTTTCCGACGTCTCAATTTGTTTATTTCCATTTCATCCGTTGCTCCCTTTATCATCTCAAATATCCCTGTCACCATTACCACGCAATCTATTATTATGTACTCTACCGCGATGTAACTGCATTGTCGAACGGGTTCCAAACTATACTAGCAGCGTACGGCCTTCCTGAGTGCTCTGAAGGCTCTATGGTGGCAACTTGAGGTCGGTTAATTCCGGGCGAGTCGTTCTTTGTCTGATGGACCCGCGATGTACTGTGAGAAGCTTTTACAAAACTCTTCTGTTACGTGATGTTGTGTAACTGTTTGTGTGAATTAACAAGATACAGAAACAATAAAGTATTCTTTGATTTAGTAACATTGTTTTTGCCCATTAACTGTCGCTGGCTGGACCCATATTACCCTTTTACCCCTACAAAGCACCGATTGACCCTCGGATATTAATGGAATCTCTAATATTAAAATTAAATATCGGTGGTATATGTGCACATGGCAGTCCTGGACGTATTCAATTAACCCTGATGATAAACAATTTGATAGTAGCAACAGCGTCCCTGGCACACGAACCTAATAAGATATCGATGAATTTTCGAATCACCGCAAGATGCTGCATAAGATCATGGCACTACATACCAGTGAAGTTAATATATAGCTTTTAAAAATAAAGCGGGAGGATCATCCACTATATATTCATATGCTCTTTGTGTCTACGTTTGTAAGCATAATACGTGAGTTTATCTAAAAGTGAAATGTAAAACTAAATAGTCTACGTAGGTAAGTGTCATAAAATGGTCCCCGGAAATATAATATGAAAGCATATTGTAATACATAAGCATTACAATATGCATTAGATGAACGTAACACACCGGCAATTTCACTTTTATTACTCCAGTAATGTTTTACGGAAACAAATATGAAGAAAGGTCTTGCGAAGGTACCTACACTTTTGTAATTAAAATACGTCGACTTTGCCTTCTTATAACTTGCTAATACTCATGCGTCACATCCTCCATAAACTACTTCCGGGGGTCACATCACCATATTTATTCGACTAGACTCTTTGCATCTTTGATATACACGTTTCTTACGTCACTGAAAAGTAATAGGATCAAATATATTTTTCTGATTGATTAAGGTTTTGCTATTTCTATTATTAATTCATTTGTATAAGTTATCATTGGCCTTTTTTTATATACTTGTTAACCTTGTTTCGATCACCGAAGACTGATAACATTAGCTGTTATTATCAATTTCAAATTTGGGCGTATCTAAATGTAATAATTGTTTTAATATGGATTTGGGGTTATTGGTCATAATTACCAATTTATTAAATTGTATCCTAAACATGAAAATTTAAAAAATTCAATATCAAAATTACATACAATCTACATATGTGTATTTCTTTAAAAACAAATCACCACATCTCAGCCGTGCGGAACGTAGAAAAAGGTTTGTCTATTTTAAGCTCGAAATCAACACAAAATCTGATGCATGATGTCGAAAGATGACGTGTAGAATATTTTCACGAATTCCGTCTCTTTCAGTTAGTCGTGAAAGATTTCAAATATACATGTAACTCTCAAAGAATACTAAAACTATAGGTAGCTATTCGGAGAATTTAGAAAATTTGTCACAGAATTTCAACGCAATAAAATTCCATTCGAAGAAATAATAATGGAATTCACAGTTTGCGATCATACTGCGTTCACAATGACGTTGGCTGCTGTTGTGTCCATTGCACAATTTCACTTATAACTGATAGGCGAATTATGCAAATGATTTCGCTTCCTCGACCTTCCAAATCGCCAACACATAAATAAATCCGGTAAGTGACAGGACGTATAGCGACGGCAAGCAAAAGAATAATAACGTACCATTCGATGTGTAACTCCGCGTATAAGATTAAATAATCTACATAAATTAAACCAGATCAGAGGATTTTGAAAAGGATATCCTCGACCGAATAGATCGAAGCCGAGTAGCATATTACCTCGACAGCTACTGAGACAGACATGCATGCGCAAAAATGTTACAGGTTTTGAAATGTTCGTTTTGCGAAAATAATCAGACAATTTTTATTAATGCAGATTAAATGTATAGGTTAAGTAAACTTTTTATACCTGTCGATTATTTGAATATTATTTTCTATAACTAAAAATCAAAAAGTTGCAAAAAGAGCAAAGTAAACATAATACAGTATGGCCCAAAATAAACAGTAAACAGTAAAACAGTTTTTAACATATCATTCAGACTTTACTACATGTTCTAAATGTGCTCCTCGTTCAAGACAGACTTCATGGTTGTTGTGTTATCGAATAAGGGTTGTCTCAGTTGTGCGAAGAAAGCTGGAATGGCATTCCTTAATTCATCGATAGTTTGTGGTGACCTTCTGAAGACTGCATCCTTAGGCATGCCTCAAATGTATGCGTTTGGAGGGGTGAGATCTGGCGACTGTGAAGAATAAGGAAAGTCAGTAAATCGCGAAATGATGTTGGTTTGCAGATACCTTGAAGAAATTGACCAACTGCGGCAGCAGTAGGTATGACAAGTTGCCCGGTCCAGCTGAAAAACTTGGTCTCGAAATGACAAGTTACGTGCACGACAGAATCTTTATCTCCGATAAAGTACGGACCAATGATTCCGTGTCCCGAAATTGCACATCAATCACTCACTTTTGCACTATGTAAAGGAACTTCTTGAACCTCATCGAGTCGGGCAAATCGCATAAATAGATTTGTGCGCCGATTCACATGGCCCGACAAAACAAGATGTGCTTCGTTTGAAAACCATACATTTTTAGGAAATTCTGGATTTTCATATTGTAACGCAAGAATTCTGGCGCAATCTTCCACTGCACCCAGCTCTTTCATGATTCTTTGCCAGGAAGTTCTCTTTACACCAAGTTGCAACGTTATTCTTCGCTGGCTGACTTTAGAATTTTCTAAGATCTGCTCAAAAACGTGTTTATGGTTATTGTTAGTGTTTTCGTTGGCACAATACACTGTATTTCTGAACCTTTCAACAACCTTTAAAATTACGACATTACTCGGAGAACGTTTATTAAACTGTTGTGTGAATTTATCACATACATATCGCAAACATGCACAGTTGAGTCGGCCAATTCCGTATGAGCGAAAATATTGCTCCACCAGAAATGGTTTCTCCTCTGTACTTACAATTAGCACAATTTTTTAACAATTAGGCACTACTAATTAATTGCTTAACGTTTACTTGACAGGCCTATACTATCTAACGTAGGTACGACAGCGCGCGCATAGAGACACTGCAAACTCAGTTTCAGTACTGTTTCGGGCAATATTGTAAATAGGATTTTAGTTTCCTCCTCATTTTACGACAACATTATAAGTCTCAACGCTCTTACGACAATGCCGTTCACGTTTAGGTGTTTGGTTCCGGCTATTTTGTGCAAATGTATACGCTTCTTATAAGGAAGCTCTTGGATTCAACAAACGCCGAAGTGCGCATATGTTTTCCTAGTATGTCGAAAACTATAAAGTATATACGTAAAGTAACCGATAGGTCATGAATTAACATGTATGTAGATACAGAAGAAAGTTTCCATTTTTTAGGTTCGTATGTGACGTAGATGTATTAGGAAAATTAAAATGAAATCTGCTAACTAGAAACGAAAAGATTTAGAAAAATGACAAAATTTTATTTTGCAACGGACGACTCTCCAAGAACGCAATACCTTCAAAAAAATTATTTCCGAGTTTTACTCGGCATGTTTTAGTTCTTCGTCGGAAGATAATAGGCGTCCTCGCAAGTATTTCTTCAGAAAAGCAGAAATAGGCCGACCGAGGTAGGTCAGCGCTGTAACTCAGAGTTGTTGATTTCTTCCTGAAATTTCTGAACCGTATGTATTCGGCAATAAAATCTTTTGGTAGAAGATTATATATGATCAGCGGTAAGGATTCTTTAAATCCCCAAATCTTAATTCCTTGACGTAACCGAAACAGCTCATTAACTCCATTCCTTCAAATCTTTTGGTGCTTTCTTCCGTTCGTGTGTCCAGAGGTCATCCACTATTCGGGTCATCCCGACTGGATACTTTGGAAATACTTTGGTCACTTCTAGCATACCCCCGCCCCCGAACCTTTGCTTGTTTTTGACCCCGCTGTACGCTGTGTGTACTCGTCTGCGTATTCGTCTCATCTTTTCTCTAATTGCCTTCCCCGCGTGCTTGTTATTTCACCTGTAATACAGAAGCAAGCCAGTCTCTGAACTCCTAAGTGTTGAGCTGGTGTTTGCCTCTGATTTTTCGTTGGTCACCAAATTAGGCAGCCATAGATGATCATGAGTCCACTGCAGTGTACAACCATGCGTGATCTACGCCCCATTGTTCTGTGACCCATCATGAGTGCCCCTTTTGTCATTTTATCCAAGTTAAGGTATTTAAAGCAGAACTATAAACTTGTATGTATTTTTGTATGCAGTATGTTTTTAAATTTAAATTTTTATGTGGCTATTCAACATTGTACGTTTAAATTTCCCACCAAATTTTAATTCTGCGATTTTGACTGGTTATTTTCCGTGGTTGCCTAGCTACATCCAATTGATATAACAATTAGCAATCGAACCCCTACTACCTCAGATCTATTGACTTTGTACCTCTGTCAATTTGGCATACGGCAATATGTATAAAGTATGGATTTGTTTCTCAGTTACCATTACTAATGCCCACCGAATCCACGTATCCCCGAAACAAGGGTCCCGAATTAATCAATTTCTTGTGAGATGACGAGTGTTCCAACATATTGTGCTTAACTGATATACTGCTGTGTTTCCAAAATGCTAATAATATACTTTATTAATGAATTTTGAATAATAATGATAATTACAAACTT
>JARFOC010109948.1:0-11736 GCA_031763485.1 Osmoderma eremita | reverse complement strand
AAACAATGGAAAATTTACACGTGAAATACACAATACATAAAAAAATGTAAAACAAGATAAAATACTTGAACAAATGCGTAGCTAACTAAATATCAAACTGTCTTGCATCATATTCTATTCGCAATGCCACACAAAATATATGTTGGTGTCCGTCTCAGATAGTTAGCCCTTGACACCGGCAGCCGATATGCGCATTGCATTCTGGACGGAAATCGCGGAACATGGAAGGGTATGTGCTCAAGAAGGAGAGGACAGTCTATGGTATTTTTGAATATACCTTCCAAAAACCCGAGACAGATCCCATCCTGTCTCGCACCCAAGGAAGACATGCCATGACGAGACAAAAGATCAATTGACGGAAGACCTCTACAGGGATAAACAGCATCCAGTTAATAAGATAGAAACTTTAGAAACTTACGATTACGTATTCTATCCTGTTCTATCGAGTTTCAGACAATCGCAGGCATAGATTGGATACCATGTTTGGGAAGCGTACTCAAATTTTGATAAGACAAATGCCTTATATAGAGTTTTAGTTAGTTTGCTCCAGAGAGACCAGAACATGTTTTAAAAGCTGGGGTTCAATTCATTCTTCTGAATAAATTGCCTAGATTGATTATAAGCTTCCCGCTGTGAATATATCCAGTCGCATTTTGGTCTTCGCTTCTAAGATATGCCAAAACTAAAACCAAATAATATACTTGTAATTATAACAATTTTTTTTGCTAAAATGAATTTAAATTCAAAATAAATTCTAACAATGAAGATATCTGTTTGTTTTGTTCCACAATTTGTATTTTTTTTCCTTTGACCTACTGTTCCCACAAAGACTTAAGGTTTGGGTAACCAGTAATCATTTAAATTTTATCCAGAGTTGTATGTCGTCACCGCCTACTTCGAAGATTGTCGCTGTCCGCATTTCGGCGTGTTGCCATAAGTCTGCGCTTTTCGTCGTGCAAAAGCGACCTTGATGTGCGTATTTGAAACCGGAATTCGGCCTTTCTTTCTGAATTAGCTGCAGGGCACGGCTGTCTTACGCAGACGTGGTTCGTCTTCGTGGTATTGTTTTTTTTATTCTACGATTCTTTCATTGTCATTATCTACTAATTATGATTGTCGTGTTAATTGAGTTTGTTTAGTATGTGATATGCACATAGAACTACAATGCCTTTTTTAAAGTTACCTTGCTTATGTTGTGGAAGAATTCTTGTTGGTTAATTTTGTATTTTCCACTACCATTAGTTATTACCGTAATAGCAAACTAAAAATACGAAAGTCAATACTATTTGCAAAATTAATTGCGTGCTTAGGATAATTACTTTGCACTCCTCTTGTAAGTGTTTTCAACTTATATTTTTGTATTTATCTTTTTCAGCAATTCCAGAAACCCAACAAGGATATTGAAATGAATTTGTAATGTACATACATCGACAATAAATCCTCCTCGTTGCGTAATATTACGGTGTACAGAGTTCCGTTTGTTCCACAAAACACCGCTCGTAATAATGGCAATATTATAAATTCCGTCTCTCTAAAGCGGTTCGCGTAAAATGATGTAAGTTGTTAGACCCACGCGTTCTCGCGAAAGAAAATGCAACCGTAATTATAGTGTCAATATTTATGTGTTTGTAGCGCAAATTGGCGGAAAGACAGACAGCGTTTATACACTACTATATCCATTCTATATCCATTACCGTGTGTATACAATACAGCATCAATCAATTTATTTCTTTAACTCAGAGTTCTTTGACTTGCACTTCTTCTACTCACTGTAGTGTTTACAAACAAAGCAAATCACAGATTTGTTAATAACATAGAATATAGGGCAAAAAAAAGAAACACGACACCATACAAGCAGCACACAAATTTACAAATAAAGCATTTTTAAAGGAAGTCGTACAGTATAAGCAGAATGGGAGGTTATGTAGCTTGTTTTGTTTGGAAAAAGTTTCACATGGTTGCCATTTTTTCACGTTAGAACTAATGCCGTCAATTGAAATGGAGCTTAAACGAAAGGTACACATTGCAGCTATATTTATGCCGGCTTTAAAATATTATGTAACTTTTCTACTTAAACTTTCGATGGTGACTCTGACAATTTCATGTTTGTTTGAAGGCACAGATCTAAAGGATCCACTTCGTACTTTCGTAAGTATACGCAAACATTATTTATAGACTTGGAGAAACTGAATATATTTATACAAGGTACTCACGACAAATATACCGTGAATATTCTTGCGACCGACAGTTCTAAATACCCCTTTGACACTAAATGCTATGATCTCATCCTCACACAAGGCTAATGAGAAATGCAAATTTTAAGAATTTTTATTTTCCCACTCGAAACCGCAATCAACAATTATGTTGCATTTTTAGTTTGGTATTATCGAAGTCTGGTCAAGTAAAAAGACCGCGTTTAAATTACGATATTGTCTCGAGTTCATTTCTATCCTTTCTTACGATAAATCACCTCGAGGAATTCCGATTTGAATAAATCAGTCAAGCGAAACCGACTGGCAGAAATGAATAGAGAAACAAAAACGTAAATATAAATTGCACACGTGACCCCTTTCACGAAACTTGGTATAGAGAAATACAGTGCTTGTGTAACCACTAACATGCTTGAGTAAATTTGTTCATGCAGACTTACTGACGTATGATCTTTATCCGGTTTGTTTCTTGTTTCGTTTGGTAGATTACTGTTGCAAGTGAGATGACAACCAAGATATGTGTACATGTATCTGTGCGGAATCAGATTTGATTAGGCTTAAATGAACTACCTAAGAAAAACCAAAAAACTACTTATGTGCTACAAGAAAAGTAACTAAACAAAGAAATACAATTACATAATGCTTCTAAAAGAAAGAGAGAACTGATTTAAGCTAGAAGAAACCCCAAAGAAGCTATGTAATATGTAAGAGTTCAGAACTAACAACAGAAATATCTTGGGTGCACTCCAATAGGGTGAATGACATACTCTTTTAATGAATATTCAAGCTATGCAGTGCAAGGTGTCATAGTAAGGGAATTATCACAGATATTTTCTGTTTTCTAAATACGCTATAATTAAGAGTAGAATTACCCGAAAATTCAAATGAAAACTGCATGACTAGGAACGCTTTCTGATACAATCACGTCAGTATTATTTAAATAATAACCACCAACGCGAGTTATTATATTAATATCGTCTACCATGGAGCACCCTTTTACTTGATTTTAGTAAAACAACAAGGGTATAAATAAACATAACTGTCAGTCGCGAAAGGCGTAATTGTTTGTTTATTTTAATTATATTGACGTCATGGTGCATTCAGTATTTTTGGGGCATTTTGCCTACATTTTTTCAAAGCGATATTGTGTTACATTAAAAGCATTTTCTTTACCAGTTAAGGATCAATAGTAATGCACCTTTGCGAGCAGTTTAGATAATTGAATAAGTTCATTGAACTTGATAATATCTGCAAAGGTATTTTGAGTTTGTTCAGGTTACTTGAAGTCACATCTTGTGAAATTGGTTTTAAATCAAGCCACATCGGTCTTGATACTACTTACAGTAAGTGAGAGTGCATTTGAAGGCGGCTTATTAAGATCTATCTATGGATGGAGAGAGAAACTTCGCAACCAAAATGCAAGAAAACTCGTAATAATTGAAGACACAGAAAAGTACATAAACATCACGACCCACATGACTATCCAGAAGTGTTTTCTTAAGAGTGTTTTTAAATATTTGTGTGTATGGGTAAGAGTAAACTGAACGCAGAAAGTAGACATTAACCATAGAATACGAGCGGCAATAAAGATTTATCTTGCACCAAAGAATATGTTTACATCGAACAAAAAATTATCAGCCAAATTAAGTCCAAAATGACAGTTTTTAACACCATTTAAATTCCAATCTGTATTTACGGATGTGAGATTTGGGTTGTAAAGGAAAAAATTAAATCCAAAATTAAGGAAAAATAAATGGAATTTTTAAGGAAGGTAAATGAGTTTAGCAGAAACGGTCAAATTAGAAGCTATGACATGAGAATAGACTTAATATTTATATTTCTTTTGCTAATAGAACAATCCAATTGATTAACCAGTAAGTGCGTGTAGAAATTGGTGGAAAATCATTGGTGATAAACGTTTTAAACCAGACGGGAATACATGAAGCGATTCTGGGCCATCTTGAGTACAAGAAGATTAGTTGCTGTATCAACTTTGAGAAAGTATAGATTTTATACTTACAAAATGCAATTTTGTTAAGAGATACCGGAAGAGTAGCCGGCTGATTAAAATCCAAATTCTCTGCTTTAACATCTGCCCTTATGAAGAATACCCGCTTTTCTTTAATGGCCTAATGATTATCCGCCATGATTGATGTTATTGGTGAGATTCTAATTCGCAAATATTTCACGAGGTACATGCTCAACACCCACAAAAATTGTGAATTGTAATTTTTTCGAATAGATTTATTCGACCTTCCTTCTTTGAACTAGGAAATGTAGCTTAAATTTTCAACAGCGTTTATCTAATGCTGACTGAGATCGTTGTGGAGCCAGACTATACTGATCATCATTCCATAGCAGAATGATGAAGAAGATATATTATTTTTCCAATATGATAATTACCCGATTTAAAATAATAATTCGCAAAACCAAAATTCTGCTACTTAGATGACAGGTCAACATTACTTTACCTTACTTAGTCCTGAGATTTTCTACTTTTCGGTGTAAAGCTATGTTGGAGTTGAGTTTGGAGTGTAGGGTCTTTCTTCATATCTCTCTCCATTGTTTCCTATCCTCTCCTTTCCCCAACTGCTCGAGCTTCATCCTTCCAGCTTCTTCTAGGTCTTCACTTCTTCCATCTTCCAACCTCCTTCGCTTCGTAAACTCGTTTCACCAACCTTTCTTCCCCAATTCTCATTACAGTTGCAGTTGTGCCTATTCTATAGTTGTTTGAACATGGTCGATCTTGTTCCTAATTTTATCCCTTCTTGTTTTTCTTTCAATTTCTCTTAGAAAGCTCATTTGAACATTTACTAATCTGCTTTTTTTGTCTCGTATTTGTTGTCAATGAATCACTTCCATATGTTAGCATCGGCTTCACTATTTTTTTTTCACAATTTCGGTTTTTATCTCAGTGGGGTCTCCTTTTTGCCAAGAAAATTTGTTTTTATAGTATTGAAAAGTCTACCCGTTTTTGATATTCTTTCGTTAATTTCATCATCCAAATTTCCTTTATTATTTATCACCACTCCTAAGTACTTATAATTGTTTACCTGTTCTAATTGTTCTGCGACAATTTTTATATTGTGCCTTTCTTCATTTCCCCCTATTACCATAGTTTTAGATTTCTGGATGTTAATCTTCATATTTCTTTTCTTAAGTTCTTTCTCAAATACTTCCTATTATTTAAGTGAAAAAACATAGCTGTTGTTAACTACTGTGGTCAGTGCAGTGATTGATTGCCTATACGCTAAATCAACGTCTATATTCGTTTAAAAATGTAGTTAATTAGTAATGTTTTATGTACTGATAATCCTTAATCAGGAAAATTGATTAAAATTAATAACCGAAACAATCCATGTCTGCCGGCGAAATGTCATCGCTAAAAACGCGGAAGCACAAACATTGGCTTAAGCCCCGGTACAAATTATTTTTATGTATGTATGTATGACCTTCGTTCACTAATTAATGCTCACATGCAATAACTATAGAATATTATTACATATTTCTTTAACATTGATAGGTAATACACCGTTTCGAGACTCATATACTGGATAAAACCCAAGTCAATTTGTTAGCGGCGTTTATGCTAATTGGAGATTACTTATTTGTGCCGCATTCCGAAATGTTCAATTCAGAAATTAATAATCGATGGGAAAAAAAGCCGTTTAAACCTAATCATTCAAGGATATCGGAATGAAATGCCATCGTGAGATTACGTGTTTGGTATCTCTGATTTGCCAAAAGAAATTCGAATTTTGATATTAACCTTCGGGTGATTGTCACTAATAACCCAACTCTGATAACTCGAATTTGTGTATATTTTTAGCTGATTATGGAATATTTTAAGATGTATTTGTATTAGTAAGCACAAATGTATTTATAGATGTTTAGAAAAAGAGATATTATAAGAAACCTTTCAACTCACATATATACGAGGATTGTTCAAACGTTGTAAAGCAACTTTAAACCGTTGAATTTAATAGAATCTCAATTACCATTACTCTTACCAAGACTCTCCCTGGTATCAAATAAAAGGATATCCTTAATTGTGATAAAATAAAATATTAGTTGAAATATTCGTTTAAACTATAAATAACTTTATGAGACAAATAAGATTTCAACATATCTTTGAAATTATTTACATGTTCACAATTAGTTAAATTTAATGGCAGAGTTAAATAATTTTAAATCCATACAATTTGGAGACAATTTACTAACTTCCAGTCTAGCAAAAGGAACCCTAAACTGATTTCCAGTCCTCACACCGTAGCGTTGAGTTTCACTACTCTTCACAAACTTTCCCCTGTTCAAAACAGCATGGACATATAGTTCGAAAATATATAAGCCCGTTAACGGCAATATTTGAAATGCTCGAAAGAGTTCCCTGCAACTATAGGTACTGCATACATTTGCAATAATAACTGCAGCAGACGATCCTCTCCAAAAACCAACGCAGGCTACTCTCTACCAAGCCTTTCTTGTTATACATATTTTAAATTACGAAATAGGTACATTAAGGAATTGAGTTTAGAAACTAGATACTGACTATGGTTTTTCCATGTAATACTCTGATCCAAATGTAGGCCTAAAAATATAGTACTATCCGTAGATGATATCATTTCATTGTCAATACAGAGATTAAGTGACGGTACACTACGTTGCCTACTGTGGAGTGTCAGGTGTTGGGTTTTATCTACATTTAATAAGAGATTATGTTCGCTCAACAACCGATTAAGCCAGTCAAGAAAATAATTACATTTATATTCAATAGTTTCTTTTACTTTATCCGATACAACAACAGAATACAACAAAAATAGAACAGGACTTAAGACCGAACCTTGAGGTACTTCCATACTATTGTTGAGACTAGTAGAATTAATAGGTTTTATAACTCCTTTAAAATTAATCTGCTTCCGATCACTCAGAAAAACTACCCACTGCTATGCAATCCCCCTGACACCAATAGTCGACAATTTCCTCAACAAAATGGCATGATTTACGTAATCAATTCACTTGAATGAGTGAATAACTCTAAAATGCGTATTTTAGCAACTAAGTTATCATGCTCAATAGAAACTATAAACGAAAACAGTGTTAGACATAGTGACTCTCAGTGATCCCATGGCTATTTCGGGAACCATTCTCTTCGGAAAACTTTACCTCAACACATCTGAATTGACTCCGTTACAGCGACTATTGTAATGGACCAAACACAGAAATGAGCACAAACACTTGGACAAATCAGCACTAAGTAGATTCCTTACCATGACATAACATGAGAAACATCAAAAAACGCCAAAAAAACAACTAAGCGAATTCGTATTTTTTATGTTTTCCATGATATGTCATTTGGAACCACTACATACGCAGTTCTAACATCTAACCTATGAGTTATCCGAGGTAGATCAGTGGATATATTATCGATATCTGTCATGGCCGTCCTGTTGGTTGGTATCTTGACTTGTGTCCCATAGATGGCGCAGGTCTTTGCTCATAGCACCGATTTGGACGGATTGTGATAAGGTCCGCAATGGATCAGGGATGAAAATGGATTCAGTGTTCCAAAGGACGGACGGAAGGATTCGGTCCAATACACACGCACGTTTGATTTTAGACAATGCACGGACATTCATCCATTGCGCTTAAAAAAAAAACGAAAATCCTACCATTAATAGATTTGTTGTTGCAACATCAAATATACCAGAAATATATTTTGGTTACGAAAGTTTTTTTTATATATTCCAACGGTGTTATTCGGAATAAAACTATTAAATAACAGATCTTTCGTTAACGTCAATAGCGTAACACAATTTTTAGATCAAAATTACAAACTTTCTAAGACATTTCGGATTGCAGTCACGGCGTCTACGGATTTGTTTTGGTAACTGTGAAATTACTGCGGTTTAGTTCCGATAAAACGATACACATGACAGCAACAGCTGATTGTAATTTAAGTTTCACGCAAAATAATTAGTGCTTTGTATGTATGAATCTTGCTCGTAGATACGTATATATAGACATTTGGATTGTTTAAACATCTTGGCCAACATTTCGGGTGGAAATTCGTTATTTACACAACGATTTTGTTGGGTTGCACTACCTAAACATAAAAGCGTTTCGTAACGTTTGGTGAATTCTCACGTAGAACATTACTAGTCTACCACCAAACGTACGTTAGGAGGTGTGTACAGAAACTCTTATATGGAATAAGGAACAAATTACCAACAGGAACTTGTTTGGAGAAAGTAAAATCACGAGGCAGTGTGAACATATCGGTGATATTATTGGATTGCGCAAAGTTTAATAGATAAGGTACCGAAAAACTGTATTTTGCAATACAAGAAATCGCTTGCGCTTTCACTGCACTTATTGAGTTTTATTTAGTAATAAGGAACACAAGATAAAAGCACGCAGGGCGCCTGATCCGCATTAGCTGATGTCGCAAAAATTGTCTTGTCAATTAATGAGATTAATTGTCTTTTTTCCCTTAAAATCTTGTTGTGAGACTTAACCGTTATATTTACTTGACTGATTTAGCTTTGAACTTTTTCTGTTCCTAACTGTTTAATCAGATATCTGTTTATATTTATTGGTAATGTGTACATATCTAAATTAATGTTTATTGTATTAAATTTCAAGAGCGAAATAATTATATGGGCTTATTCATACATTTATTGTTCGTTATTTTCTTATATATAGTAAGAGGGATTGCCCTATAGTCACCCGATGTTACATGATGTCAGTGCTTCCAAGCGTGGTGCGATGTATGGCACACAACTCAACTTACACAAGATAGACGCAATAAACGCATTATAATGGCTATTGACAAGCAGGCGTATCACCACCTCGCATGCACTAATACTAATTAACAGCAAACGGAAAATAGGATTACGAAAACATGTGAACCTGCAATACATTCCACTCGATAGTCTATACATAATCAACCTATCTCTCGTTCTCGCGTATCCAGCCGGACGTAAGGCGTCCTTCTCTCTTCTTTATTTCCAAATATTGTCCACTACTTTCGGTGAATATAGATGGATTTCTAGTACTGTATAAGGCCGTTACTGCCGGTTGTATATTTTTTTGTCAAAGGCTTTTGGTCTTTAAACAGATTGCCGAAGAAATGGTGTTAAAAAATATCCAAGGCAAATAGTATTGTAACAACGCTAATTATATAGGTTCTTATTTATTTATGTTCTAGCTGAGCTGTGTAGAAAGTAATAAAAAAAGACAACATGGTATTGTGATGTTCGTTCATTTACAAATAATTAAATGAGAAATTAATGTTATAGTTTCTTCTCGTTAAAAAAAGGACCAGTTGACCTCTTGATATGCAAATTTTCGAAAAAAGAAACTGCAGCTGCTTAAAACTGTTTAAATATTATTTGAACTTTTCAGGTCCTATTGCCCGTGGTGGATCTCCTCTTGCTTCTGTTTTTGCTTCATATAGAATCCGTGTAGTTCTTGCCGTGTGCACAATTATTCTTCACTTTTTTCGATATTTTGTTGTTCTTTTCCAATTATTGATTGTCGCTACTTCTAGATACTTTCAGCCTGCTATAACAACGTTGTCCTTGGTCTGCTTTTGGATCTTCCCCTTGCCGGCTTCCAATTCAATTTAATTTTTGGGATTTCCTAATTTTCTGTTGTTTGAAAATGTTCGTACCATCTAATTGTGCTTGATTTCTATACCCTTACGATATTCCCTCCCTTAAGTATTTCATACATCTCGCTCATCTATAATGGCGTAAATTCTCTTTTTCCTGCTCTATTGGCCCCCAAATGGATCTAAGTATTTTTCTTTCGAATATTCTCAACTGCTTTTCTTCTTTTTATAATAACGTAGGACAATATTGCAATGGGTTAGATTGGAATAGCTCATCTCTGAGGATGTCTACAGAGCCAACTATAATTCCCGAAAACCACGTGACTAAAAATATAACCAGTTTAAATGGGACCAGATGATAATATTGGGTTGTATTACTAACCTGGATTTGCAGTTATGAGTCTTAGAAAGAAACCAGTGACGTGGGACTGCTTTGTTTTCATCGAGGTATGTTGTAGTGTAGTTAACGAGTTACATACAAATAAACAATATAATATAAATAGTGTTCTAAAGGAAACAGTTATAATGGAAAACCAAGATATTAGTGAATAAAAAGATAGATGAGAAGCAACCAACCAACACCAACTTTAAAACATAAAATTACTATGGTCGAATCGCCCAACACATGCAGTTGAGAACTATATGGCAACTCTGTAGTATCAACGTGTCATATTTTCATCATGTTTATTATTGGTCAATCAGGCGGCTTCATAACCGGTTGCTTACAATAGGGCAATGATTTCCTTGCATTTGTCATATTTGTTTTGCGTTTTGGATATTGTCACTTCTTGTTTAGCATTTGATTAATATTCGTTCTATTTTATCCATGCATACTAATAAAGGCTATTATACTTTACTTTGATCACAATAAGCGTAAGTAAACCCACATAATGAAGTTATACGCTAAATTACACGAAGCCGACGTTTGATAGGTTATATCTGGATATCGACAAATTTGTTTTCGAGAGAGAATCATTTTCTGTTTCTGTGGTACCCTACATTCTACACCATGGAAGATTCACCTCCTAAGAAGAGACCTCCAAAACATTTTACTGTGGAAGACAATGATAGAGTTTTGAATATATTAAAAACCTATAAAGAACAGTCAGGCGCTTCTAGTGTTGAAATGACACCAAAGACAACAGGTACCTTTTTAGAAACAAAAATTATAACAGATCAATTAATAATATTTTTATAGGAATTGGTGAATGCCGCGTTTACAATATTTTGAAAAAATATAATACTGATCATGAGTTTCATCCACCAAAAAAATATCAAAGAAGAAGTTCTGGATAATGGGGATGATGACACGAAAAATAGTATTCGAAGGATTGTTCATTCATTCTTTTTTAGAAACGAACCATCAACAGCTCAAAAAGTTCTCGCTGCAATCATGTCAAATCATTTATGGGGATAATGTCAAATACTAATTTACCGACCTTCGTTCTCATGTGATACATGTATGGTGGTGTGAATCGGACTTTTCGGTGTTCGCATCACCGCGATGTTGCTTACTGCATGGCGATTCAACTATAAAGTCTTCAAGATCATGTGCTTTCCGCTGGCTTTGTACTTCTAATAACTTAGTATTTCATGTTCATATAATATACACGCAAGCACGGTCTCGCTCAATTGTTGACATTACTGCAAATTATTTATAAATGTCATTACAAATGCTATGGATGTAGATGGGATGGATGAGGATTAGACTTCGCTTTTAATCAATAATTAAAAAAATGATGGTAATTTAATAATTTCGGTTTATTAGTATTACTTATGTGTGAAATAATAAAATTACACACGCGATAAAACATGCCTAACATCCAGCAATCATTTCTAATGTAATTCGTAAACAAAGGTTGAGGAATCTGGTAACTAAATACAGTAAAACAACAGAAGTGTCCCTAAAAAAAG